>JAAGWQ010000212.1:0-55183 GCA_013396295.1 Fusarium heterosporum | reverse complement strand
GAGGTCTCGTGGGCTCGGGAGCCTGGTCTGTTGGCTGGATAGGAATAACCTCAACGGGTTCAACTGGCTTAGAGTAGGGGCTCTTTCCCTTGCTGTCTTCCTGAGTATCCGAGAGCAATGGGTTCGGTTCGGGGACAGAGTTGGGCGTCTCAAATATAGGGCGTGGTGTAGTCTGATCTCCGTCACCAGAGCTATGATAAAATGTTAGATATGAGTTCTCGTCCGTCTCGAAGTCTATGTCATACCCGTTTTCGTTGTGAGCCGCGGAAGGGGCCTGTGAGTTTTCCATTCGAACACCCAGAAAGGCCACGGGGTTTCTTTTTTCTCTGTTTTCCAAGTTAGTTGAGGGAGTTGAGGGAGTTGAGGGAGTTGGGACGTACATTTTACCAGTCCACATAGGGCCAGCCTGGGCGGACTGGACAGTCAGAAGGAGCGAGAGGGCTACAGCGAGCCTTGTTCCATTGCACCGCATCTTGATGATATTATGTGATGTGGATATAGAATTTCTTGGTATAGTAAAGAGTGGTTTTTTTTTTCGTTTTCTTTTTTGTCGAGGTCGAAAAAAAGATATAGTCGTGTATCTCGTTTGCTGATCGTTGGTGAGTCAAAGTCTCGTATAAGTTGTTGCCAAAATGATAGTAACACGAAATAGATCGCTTCCTCCCAAATTCAAGCTGATTAAGAGTATATAAATAGTGTTCGCCTCGTAAATACTGTTCAATGTCCTGAGACCGAAACGCACAAACTGTCGAGACAAGGTAAACCGGCCTTGTTCACAGAATGTAATAAAGGAAAAGACGAACAATAGAGGCAGAATAAAAACAGAAATGTGAATGAGAGATAGAGAGAGATAGTCACAAACAGATAGGAAATATTTGACAAAGGGAAAAAAGAGAAAAAAGGAAAATGCTTAAGAGCGAAAGCGAGAGTCAAGAGTCAGAGAAAGTGATTGTGAGTATAGTTGAAAGGGCTGGAGAGTGGTAGCACTCTGTTAATGTATATGCACTCTAACAACCAGTCATATTCAATTAGCGCCATAAAGTCTTGTCTCGTCTTGTATCGAATCTCATCTTGCTCAAGTTTACCTAGTCTTTCAAAGCATGATCCAAGTATCACCACGCGCCCAGTCAAGGGTCCCCCAGCTCTTACTGCGTAAAACATTTCTTGAATGATTGTATTATTATCCGTCCCTCTCACCCAATCAACCTCGTCTCGTCCTCGCCTACCTGTGCTATAAAAGACTGGCTCTAAGCGCTCTGTTTCATACCGTCCAGTCGCGGCCTGTTCCCATTGGTTGTGCAGCTCCACAGCGGCCCGGTGCTGGCCAGCCCCAGGTGCCAATCGTCTTTGCTCCACTGAAGCGACCTGCGGCTAGGGTCTGCTACAAGGGTTCGTGATGCCCTCATATCACGACTTTCGGAGAGATAATGGCCCAAGGTCATGCCTTATTCTGGCTTGGTCGATCCATAAATGGCCTTGCAGGTTTAGGCCTGATCAGCCCTTTTAATTTCCCCTTTCGTCTCCACCTGGACTGTATACAGAACCGTAGTCTTGGATCCCTACATTATTTGTCGACAGCCGCCCGTAATCGCCTCCTCACCGTAACCGTGGCCAGATCCATGGGCCGTGGCTGAGCTACTTGCTCTTAGTCTCTAATCTACTAAAAGAGATAGATCCCTTTTCATAGACTTAGACTAGGCTCTTATTGCTTCTTATTCTACCATTGTTTCAACCATACGACGTCGCTGTATCCATGTTATACAATGTTCTAACTAAACACTCATACTAAACGCCGCCGCGTCTAATGCTGCCTACCGTTAATGCTTCGCTTATTCCTAAAATCGCAAACCTCAATAATGACCCCTGAGCCGTGCCCCTGTATCCAACCCACTGCATCGCCTAACCACTCTGCAAGACTATCCTCCTAGTCTCTTGCTGGTTATCAAGCTCTTGCTCCAGGGCCCTCTTCTCTGTCGCTGTCCAGTCCAGATCGAGGTCCTCGATATCAGTGACCTCGACGGCCTCTTCGACAGGCCGAGCACAAACCCATTCGAGAACTGTTCTCAGCTCCTGATTGCCTCTGACATCGCCTTCTTCAATGTAGCTCAGCACTACTGCGTCTCCTGGCCAGTCCCATATACTGGACTGTACGATGTTGTCTCGAACTCGCGCTAGCTCACTTTGTGGCAGCATGGGTTCCGCAAACGCGCGGAATGCGCACAGCGTTTCCATCATGTCCATGTCGGGTGGCATCTCGTCCATATTCTCCATCTCTTCTTGCACACGTGGCGAACTCCACTCCCGGACCAGCCACTTCATCAACTCGGCCATCTCACCAAACTCTCCTGTATACGCCAACGCCAACATCAAATCGTGAGCATACGTAGCCATCACCGGATCTCCTCGCGCCCGCATCCTATCCAAAGCCGATAAGTGGGTGTTTTCTTCCACCCGTAAACCCTCTCGCTCTTTAATCACAAGTGAATAGAAGAAGCTCTTTATCCGCGCACCGGTCGTCCTGACCATAGGCACGGCTGAATTCTTCAACAAGTCCTGGGCTTTCTCGGTCTTAGCGTAGGCCTCTCGTCTATCATATATAGCATTAAGCGGGTTCAGTTCAAGAGTATCCGCGTCTGCGGCCGCCGCCAACATGTTCATCTTGTAGCTCAGTATCTTTCGCACTGCTTTTGTAAGCCGTCGGAAGGTATAAAGGGTCATTCCATGCGAATTGTTAATACGATCAGCAAGATATATCACCAAGCGAAGCTGTGCTTCGAAGGTGACCTTCAAGGTTGAATGGTGTTGTGACAGAGTTTTTATAATTGGTGACCAGATCCAAGAACCCCAGTTCTGACTGTTGCGGCCTAGACGAAGTTCTACAAGTCGAATAGCACGTATCAGATGTTGGCCTTTGCGGTGAGGAATCTTGGCGAGGAGACTTGTGTATGCTGAAAACACTGGTAAGGGGATGTTCCTTAACATGTCAGCTGCAGGCTGAGGAGCTATCAAATTGTCGTAGTTGTGCCGTTGAGTGCTACCAGCCATCAAATACTCGTGAGCCGCACTGAGTCCTGCAGCGTTTGATACCAGAATGCAAAGGCACTGTTCGTTTAGTTTTACCTTGCTCTGTTTCATCACCTCGAATAATTCCTGTGGCGATGGGGGCTGCAGTCGCAGCTTCTCCAATTCCGTCAAATTCGTCTCTTCATGTGTATCATAATTAAGAGTATTGTCTCCTGGCAAAGTGATTTTTGTAGGATCAGCTTCGCGAGCATATAATTTTTGAAACATGGCGGCATATTCGTCTTGTTTTGGTTCCATGCCAGCCTTTGGTGGATTGTTGAATTGTTTCCACGCCTCGTGGGCGTTTCGTGTCGCTTTGATCGATGCTGCCCAAACTGAAGGCTCTCTGCCTGGGGCGAGCGACGTCCTTTGCTGAATCGTAGGCGTGCCGTCCTGGCCCAAGCCTTGCAAAATATCCAGAGCGACGTCGACCTCGTTTCTGGGAAAGCCTGCTTCCTGCATCATCATCCCTGCCCGGACAACACGGGACCAACTCTCTTCCGGCTCCATGGCCTCGTCGATGCCGTCCTCTGGTCGCAGATACGGCGGCCAGGTTTTTGACTGCCGTCTTGCGTTGCGCATGTCGTCCCTATTCTTAGGCATACCGGCCAACACAGCTCTGATGGCCTGAAACCCATTTCTATCTACTAGCAGGGCCTCGGGAAGGCCGCCAGACATTCTTAATAAAATACGAAGGGCCTCCCAAAGATACGTCGAAGGAACCCCGTATTTCTGAGGTCCGGAGCCCATGCGACTAGCAATATGGCCAAGTGTAGCATTGAAGAATTTGCACCTTGCATAATATGTCTCTTCAGCAATTCCAGACTTGGCTTCAAAACGGGTGATGAACTCGGCAGTAATTTCAGCCAAAAGAGTCAACCGCCTGGGTTCTACCCGGCGGCAGTGAAAAGCAAGTCGTTCCATGATAATCACAAAATCTTCAGAGGCGATCGTCTCCATTGCGGCTCTTGAGCGCCCTTCATCGTATGCGTTTTGCCGTGTCTTGTCAGCGGTGGTACGCAACCGCTTCCTGACGTACTCCATTAAGCCCTCCAAGGTCGAGAGTTCACTAATGCCTGACCCGAACCTCAGTAGATATAGAAGTATAAAGACAGGCTTTGGAGATAGATCTGCCAGAAATAGCTTGCAGCGTTCTTCATCGCTTCTGCCAAAGAGGATATCGTGGTAGAGGTTCAGCTCCGCCTTCCTATGCCCGTTATGCTCCAACAGCCCCATCAACGACTCCCATTGTTGCGGCGAAGGAAGCGCTCTGCCGAGATCCACATTCTTCATCTTGTTGGCTTCGAATTGTCGCTTTAAGTGCATCTGGATAAGAATGATCGGGAGACGTAGGCTTCGAATATTGGCAACCTTCAATTGTGTCTCTCTGGATGGTGGATATTGAGCAAGATATTTGCGGAGCATGGCTGCAGGACTTTCATCCGTCCATCGTTTTTGCATTCGCAGTTTTCGCTCAATTGGCTCACGCAGATCAGTCGTTCTGTACTCGTGGGTTCGGCGGCGCTCACGATCGGCGGCTTCGCTGACCTCAAGATTGGGCACATGATGAGAGGTCTGGGGTCGGTCTGCCCCGATATTTTCCTTCTTCCAACCGAGCGTTCCTGATGTTGTCTGCTTTCGCTGGTACTTGCGCGGATGTGTCTGTTGTTCGTCGCTTCGGCGGCCCTCGCGGATCGCAGCCTCTAGGCCATCAAGCCTTCCTAGATTGGAGGCATATCGCCGGGTATGAGGGGAATCGAGAATCTAAAAATAAAAAAAGAGATAATCGTGAGCTTCATGGCACCAAAATCGTTGTTCAAGACATACTTTGGCCGGGATCAACACATAATGCGACAACTGCCACCCTCTTCCCAACTCCCGATTTGCCCTCCTCAGCATTTCTCCCTCATTTCGTTCCAAGCCAGTATTCTAGCTTAAGTCTGTGAATACAGGCACAAACCAACAAGAGATGGGAGACGAGTGCTGTGAAGTGACGTAGGAATAAGGAAGAATCGAAAATAATGTGCATGCATCAATCGAGGCTATGGAATTATTAGACAATTTTAATTGGTAGTTAAGCTACGGCGACCCAGTTATAACTACAGCTGTGCCTGTATCTCAGAAAAGGTTCCATGATAAACCAAGTACTATATTTATCGGCCCATCATAGGTACCTTAGTGGCTTAACAGTGTTTAGGTTCCTTGTCATGAACTTTTCTATTTAGTTATTCTTTGTGTCCAATTAATCGGATATCTACTAACTTAGATGCCCAGGTAGTTGAGCGTGTCCATGACCTTTTGCTATGTTCTCAATGTCTTCGGTTTTTACAATTCAACTCTCACTTGGAGCATATGCCTGTGCCAAATGTATCTTACTTTCCCATTTCATTTCTACTTTTTAGACATTTCTATATTTCATAGACACGTAAGATACCACCAGAACTTTTTTTGGGCTCAATCGCCTTGCGCCTTACTCTTCTTCTCCTGCTCCTCTTCGACCTTGTCCTTGCGCTTCTGCACCACCTCCCAGTTGTAAACTCTGGCTATAGCCACCTCCATGGTCTTGACTATGGTTAGCAAATGCCCTTTGCTGTAGTTGGAACTATAGTAACATACCGTAATCTGTTCGCGGAGGAAATCCAGGTCCTCTTCGCAGTTTGACAGGCTTGTCTTTGCTGTAGATAGCTTGGAACTCAATAGCGTCTCTGCCTCGTCTATGGGGTATGAGAGCATCACGTTGGCCTGCAAATGTCAGCTTCTGGTTGTAACTTGACAAGAGGGTAATCGTACGCCTAGCCAGATATAAACCTCTTCAGTCGCAGGGATCTTGGCCTTGGAATAAAGGGTGTCGTTAAGCTCGAATGTTGTATCTATCGCCTCATCGTCATCCTATGGCCAACGTCAGTGTTGCTTAGCTCGTATGTGCGTTGCGCGTGCGCACCTTTCTTAGCTTCAGGAATTTGACTGAATCGAGAGTCTTTTGGATATCGGGAATCTTCTCCTTAAGGCCGCCCATTCGCTTCTGTAAGTTCATTTCCATGAATTGGTATTTCCTACCCCGCCATCCGTAGTCAGTGCCTGTCCATCGAGTCTCGGGAGCCCAGAGGCAAGCATTTGGGAGCGTGCAGTCTACGAGCTTCTTGAAGGAAGTGAACTCACGATATCATTTCTTGAAAACTGCGCAGGGTAGGCTCGACGTCGTCTCGCGTAGTGACATAGTCTTCGACCTTGTCGACGAACGGGGCGTAGGGGATCCCCCGCGGGTTGGTGGGTGTAGCATCTTGGCTAGTTGGTGTCAGTTTCTGCGTATTTTGCTGAGGAGTAACCTAAAGAAGAGTTCTTCGGTAACTCACCTTGATTCTGTCTCTTTGCCCTTTGACGCCATTTTGTCAGTGTTATTATGCCCGGAACAAGGCGAGGTCTGTATGAAGCTGGGGTCAAGCGTGGGCAGCATTTGCGACTGGGCGGCATTTCGTCAGTGGGGTCTCACCTGGCTTTCGGTGAACGGTGAGTGTGGGGCACTCACCTCGACTTACATCTCATAGCTTGAGGGCTACAGGAAGTGATGTATTCGCTCGAGCTGAGGCGTAGCCACAGTCAAATATCGTAATGGATATACAGAGATACCAACTAAGGCTCAACTTTTCTATTCTGAGGTGCTCGAGTTATAGATAAACAGGATAGACAGAAGACGAAAACATACATATTATGGATTGAGCTTGTAAGCATATATGAGATACATGACAAAAGAGTCTTGTGCTGACCGTATAAGGTTATACACGATTCCTACAAGCAATTTGCAGATAAATTTGGATATTTCACCTGTAATTAGTAGCTCCAATATCTATCCAATGGATTGTTTCGTGCCAACGCCGCACGATTACCCTATGTGTGTGATAAAACTATCATCCATAATATGGCACAAACTTATCGGCAAAGACTAACACATCAGACATGAAATTCAATATTTTAGAATTTAGATTCTGGGTACAATTTTCTCTCATCCAGTGTGACTATTATCACAAGTTCAAGGCTAACGGTCAATAACACCTCGTTAATGTTCCTGGAAATTTATAGCCAACGGTCAAAGACTCCAAACTGGTATCTGAGTGGAAGTATATGCCCTCAAGGTCAAAGAGCCAAGAAATAACCTTCGGCTTGGCTTTCCTGTAACTTTCTTGATGCTGCATATCGAAGAAACTCTATAAATTTCTCCACTGCCATCGAGGGAATATTGAGGTTTCAATTGAACGGTCATGGCTTTATAACAAGCTCGTCGGGACCTCTTTTGCGATGACCTTTTCTATCGATACAATCTCCGTCATACCTAACTGGTAACTTTACTTGATCATCTGCCTACAGGAACACACCAATCCCACAACCCATAATGGCTTCTAACGACGACTGCAAACCTACTCCTCAACAAAGTTATGAGGAATTCCTTGGGGACCATCTTTCGGAGGAATTGAGCCGGGCCGGGATTCAACAACCCCTTGCAAAGGGTGACAATACCCTCATCTCGTATGGGAGAGCCAGGCTCTGGTGGGAAGCTAGTCGCTACTGGACGATCACGCCTGAATGGCAAATGGTCATTGATGAGTTGCCCCCCAAGCTACGGGAGTTGGCGAGGCACGTAATGAGTTATGTGGCAAATGATAAGCCACTCCCATATCCTACTGGTTGCACCCGTTCCCAGTGCTTGCTGTACTTTGATGTAGGTACCTTTGTTAGGAAGAGGGATCCTCGGCGAATCCACTTGCCCTGTAGACATCTCCTCTCACAGCATTTAGGTCCAATGTCCAGACCCAAAACTATAGGGGCCGACAGACCACAGGCCAAGGTCACCCAAGACGAGAGCTGTGCTGCTGCTTTTCTTCTTTCTCCTTCTCCTTCACCTCCACCTCCACCAACACTTAGAGAACTGGTAGCGGAGTCTGTCCCTGATGAGGACGAGCATATTCGATTAACTTCCTGGACTGCCCCTGGTTCGTTTTCTCCAACATGGTCGATGGAACGATTATGGGACTATGTCGTTGATGGCGAGGATACTGATAGCGGGTATACTGATGGCTACTATACTCATGACGAGAGCATTAGTGAATAAGACGTTTGATGGTAGGTCAACAAGATGGGGCAATGGTTAAGACTGGAAAGATGCTTAGCAACACTTCTGAATTGGTACAACTTCCAATACGGAAAGAACTAGAGGAAATTCCTATGTTGCCAACCATTAGTCTCCAATACCAATCGGTCGTCTACAAAGTAGCAAACATGCCATTTGTCAAAGTTGAACATAAGTCGTATAGAGCCATCTAGTCATAAGTCGTGGCAAGTAATAGATACCAATGTATAGAGCTAAATCACCCGTGTCACCTTAATCCATTCGCTTCTTACTGTCTCCCAGGTCGCCGATATCGGCACTGTCATCCGACAAATATGCGTTGTTGGTTGGAGCCTCGTGGGCATCTTCCTCGTCCCATTCATCATCGAGTTGGTTCTCGTCCCAGTTGTCGACCTCTTCTTCCAGGGTTCGAGAGCGGGCGCTCCCTTCAACGACACCGGTTTCATGACCTTCCCCAAGCTCGACATCACCCTCATCTTCGCCAGGGACAGCACTGTATCGTCTTCGTCGCTTACGCTCGAGCATGCGCTTATGATACCATGAGCACAGGCCAACCCCCAGCAAGCTTCCTATTACGTTCGCAACGATGTCGTACAGATCAAACTCGCGACCATTGTCGAGGAAGCTCTGGACAAACTCAGAGCCGACACCGAGAACGATGGTACAGACCACCAAGGTCATGTTTATGACGCGCCTTCGGTTGGTATCGACAACCCAATAGAACACAATGCTGAGCGTAAAGAAGGTGACGAAGTGTAACACCTTGTCATTGACATATTGGCCGAGTTGTACAGAAGTCAAGCCAGCGTAGGCAGCAATGAGGAGCAAGAGCACAAAGACACCTGGAACAGATATTAATACTACTCAATGAATCGGAAATCGGCATCAATTCGATCGCTTGAATGCCATGAGTCTACTAGCGACAGTTGATCGAAATAAATGCATGGCAATGACGTACCTGCAACTGGGAGTCGTATTCTCATGGTTAGGGCGGAGGTATGCAATGCGGGACAGAGTTCAAATGTCCTAGCAAATGTGACGAGATGTATTTTCTGTACTAGCGAGGAGCTCACGCTTGTTACGGAGCGATATATGCAATATTCTGGAGCATCCAATGTCGAGGCAGATCGTAGCAGCTATGCGTGTGTTCGGCGTGGAGAGGCTGGAGTTTAGAGCTTGGTCCAGGCAGAGAACACGAAACCGTACAAAGTTCTTGAGGAGTGACGATGTCTTTGTGGCTTGACCCCTCCTCAAAAGGTGGCAGTGCGCAGGGAATCGATCACCTTGCCCTGGACGACAGGGGCAACGTGGGCACTCGCTCATGCAGCCCCAGATCCCAGGCGCAGTAGCTCGGCTGCTCATTGAATTGGCGTTTTGATTCCTTTTTCTCTGGTGCTGATGATCTCATGGGCCCAGGCACAGACGCAGGCCCATTCGTAGACACTCATGGCCATGCCCCCATATTCCCCAATTCAGTATATCAGTTGATACCACTTAGTGATTGTAGATATCCTGTACCGTGGTCCAACAGTTATGTTTATCAATGCTTTGTGTGGAAAGAGGACACGGCTACCGTACACAGCATTGATAGCATCTATCCAAAGACCTCAGACATAGGAGATGACATAACAGATACTAACTACGTCTCAAACTCGTCATTTCATGGCAACTACATAAGCCAAAGCTCAATACATTAACGACATGCACGCAAGATAACTGGTCTGTCTTTGTCTGTGTTGGGCGCTCTTTATTTGAACACCGCATGCACGTGATCTGCTGACAAAGGAACTTCGGGCCATCACTCTCGGGGCCGAAGCAGGTTCCTTACTACTGTATGTAATACATGACCAGCAAATAATGAGATGAGACGTATTTACCAAAAACTGAGCTACTGAACGATTAAAGGCGAGACATATCCGCCAAATACCTCGAGCGAGGTGTCGACTACCAAGAGCCATAGTAAATGTTGGCTTTCTCCTACCAAACCCCCTATAAACTCGGCCTTTTTAGGTCCTGGGTACCCGCAACTCCCCGCGAGAACCCCACGAGAAGTCGGTCCAGCGCGCGCCAGCAGCCAGATCACTCAGGGAAGTCTCCGCTTCGGGAAAGGTACCTTACAAGGCTCCCCCCAAATCCTCAACCTCACCTCTTGAACTGACGACAAAACGGGAGAACGCGATCCATCAAAACACCCCCTTCCGCGTACTCATTAATCACCAAGTTTTATCTGCCATCTCTATAGATGACTCCGATTTGTCCCATGTGGTCTTAAGCTCGCCTATTGCTCCTGGTCCCGCAACACGCGAGCGCATCTTGTTGCGCATGGCGACTCGCGCCCCGTTGTCGCTGTCATTGCCCCGGACCCATCATGTCCTTCACAAACGGCCAGCCCGCCTGGCACCCTCCCTACTTACAACATACAAACAGCAATAGAAGTGTATCGCATCTCGATGATGTCCCTGCGCGTACTCAGACCCCCGTTGATAACTCAAGTGTGCTGATGCCTGAGGCACAACTTGACGTCGAAGATGAGAACCGACGCGCCCTGTTTGCAGAATTATATCGCAAGACTGAGGACAAGGTCGCGCTGCTCTTTTCTGAAGATGGCTCATATAATTATCCCGCGATCACTGCTCTGCGACGCTCTCCGCCTCCCTCCGCACATATCATCCCTCCCACGACCGACCATGAGCCTATCAAGGAGCCCCCTTTAAAGAAAGCGAAACGCACCATTGACGAAGACAATTACGACGACGACGAAGATGAGGATGAAGAGGATGAATCCTCTCACCCGATATCCAAGCCTCACTCGGCCATCGCCCCTGCCAATACGTTACTCTCGCCGTCCAAATCAGGGAGCTCGCCTGTTCATTCAGTGACATCACCGGGGAAGCATACCGAGAAATCCAAGGATCAAGACGGTTCGCAGTCCAGAGATAAAGATGGCGAAGATTCCATCAAGAAACTCGAGGAAGCGCGTACGGCTACTGAGGCCGCCGCTCGGCGGAGCTTTCACACTATCTTCCATACCCTCGAAAATGATCGCGCGGCCATGCTAGAACAACAACAACTTGAGGATTCTGAAAAGCAATTGCAGGCTGAAATGGATCACAATCACCACCCAGTCAATAACCATAGTGTCGTTCCAAACCAGGGCTCCCTGAGTAGCGCAAACCTTGGTGCTTCCAGTTTGACATTGAAACATCTTATCGCCCGGATCGATATGAAACGAGACCAGGTCCGCGCCTCTGATGCTGAGCTTCGACTTCTGATGAACGAGGTCCGGAAGAATAGGAGTAAATGGGCCAGTGAGGAGAATGTGAACCAGGAAGAATTGTACGAGGCATTGGAAAAAGTCTTGACGGAGCTGAAGGCGCATACCGAATACTCAACCCCATTCTTGACAAGAGTCAATAAGAGGGATGCCCCTGACTATTACAATTGTGAGATGCCACGGCTATTCTCAAACCGTTGATGAGACTAATATTCTTCCAGTCATTAAAAACCCAATGGATCTTGGTACCATGACCAAGAAAATCAAAAGTCTTACTTACAAGTCCAAGGCAGATTTTGTCGTGGATCTTAACTTGATCTGGGACAACTGCCTCAGATATAACCAAGATATGAATCACCCATTGCGACGTATGGCTAATGGAATGAGGAAAGAAGCAGAAAAGCTGATTCCACTGATCCCTGATCTTGTCATCCGCTCACGGGCTGAGGTTGAAGCCGAGGAAAGACGGAAACAAAACGGGGGGGATGACGACGGAGGTGAAGACTCTGATGACGAGCCGATAATGTCCTCGCGAGGTCGCAAAGCTGGTGCCAAGGGAGCAAGCAAAGCACGCAAAGCCCCGAACGACCAAAAAGAAGATACGCCAGCAATTGATCAGAAGCCCATCCTTCAAGTCAATGGACTCGTGGGAAAAGTCCGTGAGGATTCAGAAGTTGATGGGAGCAACGGCTTTGGGACGCCACCAATCGCTGGGTCGCTTACACCAATCGGTGCCAATGGTCATTCGGGCATCGCGAGCAACGCCGATGCCATGGATATTGACGGGCCTAGCATCAATGGTTTGGCCCTCAACTCAGCGTTCGGTGAAGCTGTTGAACAGGTCTTCGAGGACGAGGAGTACAAGGTTTGGAAGCAAACCACCAAGAAGGACCGAGCACTGGTGGCCAAGGAGCGATTCCAATTGTTCAAGGATAGCAAATTCAACACCGAAGCCCCTGCTCTTCTTCGCACCAAAGCAGGTATGCGTCGGTTCCTGAAGCGGCAGAGGGAGGCCGAGGCAGAGGGTATAATCACCAATGCTCAAGCCAATTCAACAGCTGTGGCTTCTGATGCCACGGTAACGAAACCGACCGAGACTTTGGCCGAAGAGATCGAGGAAGAAGCAGCCAAGGTGATCCCCGACTACTACGATACATTGAGCAACATTCCCGATATCCACCCAAAACTTCAGTGGGTTGAAGATGGGGAGGGGCAAGTCATCAATCAGCATGAGGAGTTCCTCCGTCTGGTCCCAGCAGGGACTTTCGTGGCGCCACCGGGGCGTTTGACCAAGAAAATGGACGAGAATATACATCAGATTCAGGAAACAAGAAAGCTTGCGACCAGGATTTCTGTCATCAAGCAGATGCAAGTCCAGACTCAGGTACTAGAATTTTCCCCTCTACGAAGTGTATTCATACTGATATTATACAGGTGTATACAAACCAATTCCCCAAATCAAACTCAGACCCTTTTGTGGAGCAGGATATCGAGCCACACTTTATCGCTGATGATGGCCCTGTGATGGCAGCCGAAACATGTCAAGACGCCCTCAAGCGCTCCATCGCCAAGGTTCTCTACCATACCGGATTCGAGGAGCTTCAACCATCAGCCATGGACGCCTTCACTGGGGTTGTCGGAGATTATTTTCACAAGCTGGTCCGCACCTTTAACGTGTACAACGAAGCAGAGAAGGAGCCAACACCTGCAAACACCCAAGGACCTAGGTTTCAGCCCAAATTTACACCTGAGGAAGTTATCCTTCACACCCTGGACGAAAACGGTCACGATATCAGCTCACTGGAGTTATACGCCAAGGATGAGATCGACAGACTGGGCACAAAACTAGATGCTCTCCATGAAAGGATGAAGCTGCATCTTACAGACTTGTTGCGACCTGCTTTATCACAGGATGCTGGTGCTGACGGAGTTGGGGCCTTCAAAGATGGCAGCGAACAATTCGTCAGCGGTGATTTCGCTGAGGACCTTGGTGAGGACTTCTTTGGGTTCCGGGCTTTGGGTCTGGACAAGGAGATGGGACTTGACATGATCTCCGTGCCTTTGCATCTTCTGCAAACCCGAGTCCGCAACCAATACCAGATGCAGACACAGACGACTGGCGAGGCAGCCACTGATCTCTTCGATCCACTGCAAACCTCGGAGCCAGTCACCAAGGAGAACATTCAGGACCAAGTTGGCCTGGTCAAGAACTTCTTCCTGGCTAAGCTGCACGCTAATGGCGATCAGCCCCTTGTGGAGGACGAAGACTTGCCTACCAAACAGAAGAAGCCTCGTCCTCGTTTGGGTGCCAGTGGAAAGATTGTTACAGCTCAGAAGCGCTCTCCAAAAGAGCAGCTGGCTCTCGCCAAGAAAAAGAAGAAGCTTGAGGCCGCTGCTGCTGAAGCCAGGGCCAATGCCAATGCATCGCCCGACAAGGGAACTGCTAATGCTACTCCTGGCAAGAAGAAGTCCATGACTATGACGACTGGCACAGCACCTAATCCTGCGGTCCTCGCCTTGGCTCCAAGCATGGAAAGGCAAGACAGTATGCAGAGTCAGGGTAATAACAGCCAAACAGACAAGGATGACACTATCGGCATGATGAGCCCGGAAAGCATTGCCCAGTAGGCCAGGCAATGCTTCCGGTAGCGCCATGGCAGACAAAAGCTGGTGACCACTCGCTGGTTTCATTCTCACTCCAACCAACAAGAGCTTGACGCGGGCTGTTCTTTAAGAAAACTCAAGTCCGCCGATAATTTCAAGAGGATCTCGGGCATGAGAATGAAACCTCAGCATGTCCAGACAGTGCTATTTAATGCCTTCCGAATTCACTTATAAATCATGTATTTTCTTTCCCTACATTTACTATTGATGCCCTTTCCGGCTTTCTCATACCCCTGCAGATATGCTATACCGACCTTTGAAGCTGGTCTTTGGTTTTCTTTCTCCTTACTCGCTTACTTTGCATACGAATTACCGCTCAATAAAGCATCCATCCGTGGCGTTCCTAACTATTGGTTTTCTTTTTTACTTTGAAAGGTCTACACAACTCTTACTTATGGGCCACGAGAAGATGCAATCCGATTAACACACCTGTACCTGTGCCGAACAGTGTGACACGTGAACAGGCCTCTCGTGGACCCATCTGGCCGTATCAAAAGCAGGCATGTTGGTGTAGGTTGGCTTTCTCATTGTCAGGCGTACGGGATGGCTCACGCTGGGTGATTACCACCGAGAGAGGCGCAGTCAGCTGCCATTCTTATTATATATGAACCGTTTTGTTTCTTATTTTGGTAGGTCAATTGGTTGAGGGAACTGGTTACGAAGGGTCAAACAATCATGGATGAGATGGATGGATGTGCTTGGATTGATCAGATGGAAATGGACTGAGATGGGATACGCGTTCGGCAAGCAATAGATGCAAATACACAGGCGGGCGGTGTTTCAATACGCAAGTTCAAAAAACCAGGTGCAAATGGAGGTGAAGGTGTGTAATATTTGATAGGCATCCAAGATGAAGGTGGTCTAATAAGACTTTGGCAAATACTTACGTGCGGTTCCAAGTAATCTCCACGATGGGTTATTCGGCATGACCTAAAACATAATTGTTGAAACAAATATCTTGTCCCACACTCGAACCTATTACCTTCAAGACTACTAACCTTCTGCGTTCAACTATTGGTACGACACATTTAAATCATCGGATCATAGAATATTTCAGACACTTAATCTTTGATTGAATTTGTTTGTCTGTCACTCCCTAGCAGAGTGTGGTTTTCGACTCGTCTTGAACTCATGCCGCGTGGACAGTGTCAATATAGCCAAAGAGAATGGAAATAACCATCCTAGATATCATAAACAACAGAACCCAACTCCCACTTCCTTTTTTCCAGCGATCCATCTGTGTTGAAGGATGTTTGTATATCCCGACCTGAAAAAAAAAGCCCTCTAAAAAACAAACTAGGTATTTGCGCCTTGATGAAATGCATGCTTGTTGAACGTTTCGCCATTTGCCTCATCCATGTTAAATGCGTGTTGAGATAAAGGTATCACATCATGTTGAGAGATGGATGACCTTTGGGAGACCAGTAGATTTTAGTACCATACATCTTAGATGCTGGCATCCAGACGCCAGCCCTCGACGGGAAGAGGGAAGGCACTGCACCAGGAGGCAATCTCCTTTCGGTACTCGTTGATCTTCTGGACCTCACCGGTAGCGACGCGAGCCTTGAAGTCCTTGAGCTTGTTGGCCTCCTTAGGGAGAGCAGCTTGCTCCTCCTTGCAGATCTTGATGGCCTCGTCAATGTACTTGGCAACGCGCTCAAACTCCTTCTCACCGAAGCCACGAGAGGTCATGGCAGGTGTACCAATACGGATACCACAAGGGGTAAGGGCGGACTTGTCACCAGGGATGGAGTTCTTGTTGCAGGCAATGTTGATCTGCTCAAGAACAGCCTCAACACGGGCACCGTCCAGGTTGTGCTGGCGGAGGTCGATGAGGACCATGTGGCTGTCAGTGCCGTCAGAGACGAGCTTGTGGCCGAGGGCCTTGAAGGTGTTCTCTAGAGTCTTGGCGTTGGAGACAACCTTCTCCTGGTAAGCCTTGAAGTCAGGGCTGGCAGCTTGCTTCAGGGCAACAGCCAGAGCAGTGATTGTGTGGTTGTGGGGACCACCCTGGTGACCAGGGAAGACGGAGAAGTTGATGGGGTTCTCGAGGTCGTAGAGTGTCTCCTTGCCGGTCTTGGCGTCGACAGAGCGGACACCCTTGCGGAAGAAGATCATGGCACCACGAGGACCACGGAGGGACTTGTGGGTGGTGGTGGTAACAATGTCGGCATACTTGAAAGGAGTAGGGATGACCTCGGCGGCGATAAGACCAGAGATGTGAGCCATATCGACAACGAGGTAAGCACCGACAGAGTCGGCAATCTTGCGCATGCGCTCATAATCGATAAGACGGCAGTAGGCAGAGGTACCGGCAACTAGGACCTTGGGGCGGTAGAGAATGGCGTTCTTCTGGAGGGTATCATAATCGATGATGCCGGTGTCGAGGTCGACACGGTAAGGCATGGTCTCAAAGTAGGTAGAAACAGCAGAGATCCTGTCGAGAGGTTAGCATATGTGAACTCAGTTGCCAGAATATTCTCATGGCAAACTCACTTTCGGGCAGGAGTCTGGTAACCGTGGCTCAGATGGCCACCGTGGGGAAGGTCAAGACCCATGAGGCGGCCGTGAGGGGGCATGATGGCCTGGTAGACCTGGAGGTTGGCGGGAGATCCAGAGAGACATTGGACGTTAACACCCCACTTCTCGGAGTCGAGGTGGAAGGCCTCAAGGGCACGACGCTGGCAGAGAAGCTCGATCTGGTCGATGTGCTGGTTGCCACCATAGTAACGAGCACCGGGGTAACCCTCGGAGTACTTGTTGGACATGGGAGAACCAAGGGCATCGAAGACGGCGCGGGAGGTGATGTTCTCGGAGGCGATGAGGACAATGGACTCGCGCTGACGCTGAATCTCATCCTTCTGCGAGGGGTGTAAGTCATTGTCGGGTGGTAAAGGGTAATCAATGCAGCAGGACGTACCATGATGGAAGCGACCTCAGGGTCGGAGTCGAGGAGAGACTTCTCGAGCATCTGTACATGTGTGAGTCAACTGATCTGGCAATACCCTCATAGCAATGACGAGAGGCAATGGTGGGGGAGATGAGCTCACCTCCTTGTGCGTCTCGGAGAGCGCATACTCGGCGTTTGTGGGAGCCATTGTGAAGATGATGTGTGAGAGTGTAAGAAAAGAAACAGACGACTTGTTTCTCTGAAAGGTTGGAATTGAGGTTGATGAGTGAATGAGGAAGAAGAGAAAGAGTTGAAAGCATGTGGGCGGGATCAGGTAAAAGTAGAAGCTGCTGCTGCTGGCCGTAAAGGTCCGGTCCCTCTTTCTCAAAGAAAAATTTGCCAGTACGGGTTCCGAAGACGGCCACCAAGAGTCAGAAGAGAGGAGCTAAGGAAAACTTAGTGCATGCGGCAAAAAGCTCGCCTGTGCCGAGCCTAAATCCAGGGAGCCTCAGAGGCAATAAGAGGTGAATTGGCGGGGTCAAGGTTACGATTTTTGGAGGTGCGGGGTATTTTTATTGGCGGGCTTCTGGTGCTAAGAGTCGATCCTCCAAAGCGCGTCATTGGCCTTACTGGGCTGTGGCCTACCCTAAAGACCGTTCTTTTTGCCTCGTTCTTTTCTTCAGCATGACTCTTGGACGGTGTTCGAATGGGAATGGATTGTCATTGAGCTCTACCCTCCCATTGGTTTGATTTAAGATGAATATGTGGCGAATCGATGAGCAGTCAAGTCACATTATGGTACATCCTAAGACCCTGCATGTAACTGGCACACTGACTCAACAACGCACGATTGATTCGTGAAGCCATCCACCACAACCCGAACCACCTCCAGGAACAGTGAATTGGATGAACATACAAACATGAATTATATCAAGTCCGATACTGTACGAGATGCCGGAATGCGACAAATGTCCGTACTCAACTTGACGAATTCTCCCGATATTGTGATGATACCTGCGGCGTGTTCTTCCGTCAATCCGATCACGTTTTTTCTCCAACTCAAAGCATACCGCGCCAGAAGAATGTCTGATGTCGACTGTGATCACATTCTCGCACTTAACGGTCTGTATGGCAATCGTCTAGCCATTGCAGCCTATCAACAGTTGCCCGTTGAGGTACTCATGATGATCCAACTCTTCTTGTCTCCAGTTATTAACGCCCTCAGCCATCGTAATAGTCGGTGTGGCTCAGTTGGTTAGAGCGTTGGTCTCATATCTATAATCAGATTGACTTGATTAAACATCAGGGTTATCCAAAGGTCGAGAGTTCGAGCCTCTCCACTGACATTCCTTTTTTTCTGTGTCAACTCTTTTGCTGTGTCAACTGCCGTGGTGTTGATAAACTTTTTTTGCGGGGAAACGCTTCGAGCCAATCACACAGTATCACCTAATGCTGTCACTTCATGCGGCCACTGAACACAGCCACAGATAGCCACAACGGTCGTGACGGCTGCTCGTACACAGCCACACCATCAGAAAATTGCAGTTAATATCCCAGCTTGACTCTAATCAGTATGTTCAAAGTCCTGGTTATCACTTAGAATTAGTTGTTAAATATTCGCCCTCATGTAGGTTCATGCTCTATCGTATCCATTTCATGGTGTTAGTCTTCTTTCCCTCAACTTCTGTCAGTCAGTCAGGCTCATGGTCTACTTCTTGAGGATATTCACAACCTCAGCCTCCCACAACAGGACTCGCATCCTACTGCTAAAGTCGGTGTGGCTCAGATGGTTAGAGCGTTGGTCTCATAGCAAGACGCTGTGATTTGGCCCCAGGTCAGAGTAATCCAAAGGTCGAGAGTTCGAGCCTCTCCACTGACAAGTCTCCTTTTTGCAGGTCGTTGGGGATCAAGAGCTACACACCATAATGCTCAGCTCGATATACATATCTGGGGGGATGTCGTGTGAGGTTTTATTTGTACATATAGGGCTATTGACTATTGATGTGCTTTTGGTGCGGACGGGGCCATATTACCATCCATCTTGAAGTATGAGTGCAGTATTTGAGAGCTGGACAAATCCGTCTCGTGTATTGTTTGTAAAGATCGAAATTTAGTGGCTACATCATACTTATACACACGCATTGCAATTGCAACAGGGGAGTCACGTAGTTGAAGCTGTCTGCTTCTGAGGCCAGAGGTCTTTGAGATTCAGTGTAGATATGTCATAGAGTTTGATGTTATCAAATATGCATACCTGGTATAGTCGAACCAGCTCGTCAGGTGAAGTACTAGGTCGCCCTAGACAGAGCGTCTGGAAAGCTGTCTTTCGACCTCTAGCAAGCAGGACAATGCACATACGATGAACAAGACGATCAAGAAATATGGTGAAGATATATCTGTTAGGCCCGGACGAGTAACTCCGGATGAGACTGCTTACTGATCAGTACGTGAGATAGCGACATCATATATTGAAGAGAAGGAAACATGGGCCTTGATAACACTTTTCCAGCAATCACCAAGATGACTGAGCACAATCTACCAAGACGTCAGCAAGAGAAATCCAGTCTCAGAATAATCGCAACTGTTTGTTCCACGACCGGGTGTCATTACACCAAGGTTTGCATCACTGTAACTAGGCGGGTTAGTTGCAGGTGAGACAAGCAGAGGGCATGCGTTACTTATTTGGCATACTCCAGACTACTGCGTAACATGTGCAACGAAGTGAGGCGAGGGGGTTCTGCTCTACTTTGGCTGCTTGTGGCTGTTGAAAGCTAGCCATTCTCGAGTCAAGGACTGCTTCCAAGTAACTAACCATGCATTGTGGCGCGTGTTTCTAGGTAGCACTTGGTATTCATGGTCGGAATGTAATTGACACTTGATTCCACAGCAGTTGCGCGAGTTGCGAGGTGAGACCCTGTTGAGCCAAGATAGGGTGAGAAGATGCAATTGTCTTCAGGAACTGTCTCAAGGAAACACTGGCCCGTCACAGCAGCAGTCCGACCCAAGTGCACTAAAGACTGAAACCTTTTCAGGATATCGTTCTAGAAGAACTGGGATTGATATGACTATTAAAGGATGCCCTTGTGAGTGCATTCGTCAGTCCGTGGACCTACTCAACCAGTCATGAATAAAAATACGGAGTGAGTAATTGTGGATAGAGCATAAAACCCATAAGAATGAAATTAATCATGTTTTGGTCATGTGTAATAGTCAAGGAACAGCACATATGTTATCGCAGTTTGAGAGTGTTGATGCTGACACCATAGAGTCACGTGGCTGTCGTCGACAAGATTGAAGTGATTCGATCCTCCCTGACGTTCGAGCTAGTGGACATGAGCTCTCGTTACCGACAGACCCCATAGTGGGCCGGTAGTTGTCGTCAGGTGTTCGTTAGCATGGTGGCCCCTTAAAAGGTCCAGAGCAAAGTCGGTAAAGAATGGAGTCTCAAACCACTCTAATAGTGTACGTCAATATTTTATTCCTGAGTTATGCCAGCATGCACTGTACCTCGGTTTAAGTATAGATAAGAGACTGGATATAGGTCTTGGAACAACACTTAGATACTGTACCTGATGGTTGAAGCGTGGAGAGAAATAAGAGGCTGGGAGCGAAGCAGGGGCAGGGGCCTTGGAGCTGCAGTCCAAGAAAGCTGGCGCGATCTATGGACGGGTGGAGAGATGACAGATCCTGGATAAAAGAAAGGCCTATGTAGGGACTATGTACGCCCATGCCATGTCCTGCAGGGCCTAAGGGGGTCTAGCACTATGTATGTACGTACTGTAACTAATTAGATGCTGGGCTTTGACAGGATTGGCAGATGTCCATCCGTCAATACCTAAAATCTAATCCGTTAAACAGTTCTTCGCAGGTGCAGGTCGTTTGGGAGATGCCCAGTAGACACCTATTTTCAACCCTTTTCTTCACCTAGGGAGGTTCGGGTCCGGGATGACTTGTATCCACTAGGCGTCATCGTATTCAAGGCAAGCCATAGGATCAGCGTCATGGTGTAGTGTGGGCGGGAGGAGCAGTAGGTAAGTTAGACAGCAAAATCTGACACAAGCCGATACAACACGGGCAACCCTCACCGGTGGGCTGTTGGACGAATAGGATTGCCCAGATAGCAAGTGCTCAAAACACGAAGCGCAGGCAATAAAAGGAAGGAAATTTAAGGAAAAAGCAAAGTCGCATGAAATGGGCGTTGAGAGGGTGGTGTTGTCCCATGCGGCACAGGCCATGGGTTGCTTCACAGCTGACGCTCAGCCCGAGTCCTTTCAAGTTACCAGGGCAGGAAAGTCAAAACTAGAATCGCTGCAGATCCCATCGGCAACGCTCAGAGGTAGATCGCGATGGAGAGAAGGCGCTTGGCTGCTGTGCGCCATATGTGTCACAGTACAACGTTCGGAGAACGGCAGCGGAGGCTGTCTGCAAAGTGACTTGATGGAAGCTGCATGTAGTCTTGTTAGGGGAAACAAAAGACCAATCGCACATTTTGGTATCAGCTTGAGGAGGAAGTAATTATCTCCATCGTTCTTTTTGGTGTTTCTGTAAGCATGGATATTAGATGCAACATAACTTCAGAGAACCTGCATTTAATCAGGCAAGATAGACGTTCTGTGTGGCCAAGACATGCCCAACCGATTAGGGCATATGGTCGAACCACACTGCATTCACAGAAAAACACTCCCTTCCCTGTACAATACTTATGAGATCGAAATGTTGATCCTCCGGGCTGAAGTTGTTTGGGGGGGATATACTCTGTGTGGTAGCAATCAACCTGCAGTTACACTGCATATGATGCTCTGACTGGGCTGTATGCTACATGCTATGCACCACTTTGCAGGACTTACATACGAGGAGACCTATTTGTACTGTGATAGATAGAGGTCACATGAATAGTGTGAGATTGGTTTTTTGGGGTACCAGGACAAATTACGACGTATGCTAGGCTGCTCGATTAGAGTCTGTATACTAAACTGACATAAACTATCATGGCGTTGTATTTTCCTCGATATTTTGCAGTGTATATTAGGGCCAATGTGTGCATAATTGGAGGAGGATATGCCTTTTAAATAGACCTCTTACCACATAGTAAATCGGATGTTGAGCAGTTCAGTATATTATTCTGAAAATTCAATACTTTTTACCAAGACGGATAACTATTAAAGCGTGTTTCTAGATAAACATAAAATAACGTTTTCATCCCTCAAATCCGCTCAAGTCTATTCTTTAGGGTAGCAGAGTTTAAAATGACTAAAACTAAAGCCGTTCACAGTCGCTCACGTGGTTTGTACCGACAGCATTGGAATTGGCTGATGCAACCCTCAACTTATTAAACTGAACTGATTTGATACAGACGACACAGGCTGACAGGACAGGACAGGACAGGACAGAACGCCCTTGGATCTGTTGAGGTACGTACCTGCCTTACCTAAACATGGAACCAGCCAGGGCCACCCCGTAGCTCCAGGGCCCCCCAGGCAGGCTCGATATTAGCGAGGGAGAAAAATGCAGGCCCACCCATGACCCATCATCATCATCTGTCCCATTTTACATTTTCCCTTTCCCCACTGCACAGCTTCACGTCTCCATTCTTCAAGCCCCCGGCCCCGGTTGTTCCCAGAACCAAAGAACCAAAGTCCAAGCCCAAACCCAGGCCAGAGCCAGAGCCAACACCCACCCTAAATCCTGCCACACACCTCACGCCCCCTCCTTCAGAGGCTCTCCCCCGGAGGCTGCTGTTTATTAGCTTTTTTTTCCTTTTCGCTTTCACCCCTTGTTCCCACCTTTTCTTGTCATCTCCTGTCCCCCAACCCATCTGCATCGTCACGGCTAAGTAAGACGCCAGACTGCAGTTTGTATCTGTATCCGTAGCCCGTACATAGACAACAGCTTAAACGAGTCCTGAAATTTATTACGACCATGGATACCCACCCTGCTTATCCCCGGCACCCGCTAATTCTCCACCATGCCCATTGACGAGCCTCACCTTCAGTGCTGCGTGTTTGCCTTATCTGTTTCTCCCCTCTAAGCCCTATTCTGGGGATGTGTTCTCTTCTGCGGTGTTTATGACGGGTATCCGCACTATGATATTTGATAGACATTTTATCGATCTGTCTTCTAATATTATTACTGTTACTATTGCTACATGCTTATACTGTACATCGCCATGCTTGTTTTCATATCCGAGATAAATCAATTCATAGATTCATACGTAGTAGTTAACCTCTCCCCAAACCAGCCACTCATCTTCACTCTATCCTAAATTCATGCCCTGTAGCTGCTCTAGTGTGCATCATCATCAGACCGCCAACAAGCGCGTTGTCGCCCCCATGGCAATGGATGGCATCACCTAATCAGACACAGCTCACATCTCATCCATTGCAACGGAGAAGTAACACGTCTACCGATTGGCTTCCTCCATCTATCCTGTTCTCTCTTGTTTAGGCTAGGGCAGCCAGCCAACGGACCTCGAGGCTTGATCCGAGCACCTAGCACTCAAGCCAAACTATGGTTGCTCCCCTTTTAGCAACGTCCGCCCTGCGTGTGCGGCTGAATCATTTATGTATGGGTTGCATTGGCCATTTCTTGTGGATTTCTCAACTCAGGATCCTGTGATGCTATATTTTGCGCCCAGGATCCTGTGCTGTCAAAGCGTCGTATCTGCTAGTAAAAAGAAGAGAAAGAGAAAAAGAAGCGAATTTTTATCTTTTGATCGCCTTGACTGACTGCCGAGCCTCACAACGTGGTGTTTTCAAAATGTAGCACTGACTCATCAGCTTATGGTTATTGAGCTGAGAAATGTTAACAAGATTGTGAATGCACAGATAATGCAACTCAATCTCTTTCATGCAGTTGCTGTAATAACCAGCATAGGAGCTCTCAGAAGGTCTCGCACTTCTCATGTCAGATACCTCTTACCCAGAAGACCAGCACATTCCTTCAGTCAGGACCAGGGCAATGGTGCGCTATACCTTTGGCTCGGCTCCGGGAAACCCCTTTTCCTTCCCGCTCGCTCGTTTGTTTCCTGGTCCATTCTTTCCCAGGTTCCCCCCTTCCAAGCCAAAACAAGCCGAGGGTCATGCCAGCTCCGAAACGGCCTGGGCTGCCAAGCTGTTGCTTACGAGAGGGGAGGGAGATGGACCGAAACACGTGGGAGACTTCCGGAACAGCTTAGCGGCGACTCCGGAGCGGTGAAAAGATTAACCATTGACGTTCGTACTGGTGCAAAGGTAAAGCCACCACCGCCTCATTGTGATGGAGGCACCATGCCATGACATGGATCTAGCTTAGAAAGTGTTGGAGATTTGACAGTCTAAATAGTTTGGGATGAGGGACAGAAAATAACTATTACGTAGGTTGACCAAAGTGTTGCTTTGTCTTGTATAAATTTATCTAATTTTCATATGAACTAGTTCAAAGCGGCCATTCTTATGATATCCCGAGACCAGAATCCGGCCTTCATCCTCCTTGGACAATAAATACAGCATCACATCATTATAAATGATTTTCATATGTTCGTACAATCGCACAGTTCGCTTGTTTGTCGTCCTAGTTATTTCTGTTTATGTTTCTCGGTAATCGTCGCCTGATACTTGATAATAATTTAAAAACATATAGATCTGTATGTGTTTCTTCAACCCGGTGTATCTGTTGCATGTCTTGTCGTTATTAAAGAACTGACTCACCTTGCCCCCCGTACTTTTAATCTATGCAATAGCATCAATGATGTGCCAATAGCCCAGTAACGTACTCAAGTTCGAGCTCTTTCTTCTCCTGTGGTTGTTGGAAGGATGGCACATCACATGGAGATCGCCATCATCGTTGCGCTGTAACCTACATCACCCTGCCATTGTCTTACCTCCGTCCTTAACCTCAATGTCGTATTCAACCCTGAGGTGACAGGGGAGCACACGTAGTACGTACACAGGTCTTGGTTTAGTGTAGTCTTGGCACACATTTCGGAAGCGCCACACAGATGGGGGACGTGCTTTGCGTTGCTGGATTTAATCGGTATCGTTTCGCTTGGCACCCCGAGATGAACATGAACACCAACGCAGCGTCGGTGCGTGTAGTGCGCGACTTTCCTTCGCTTGTCTGTTACAGTCGGTGATTGTCAAATCTGACAGTACCTACAACAGATATATCCGTGTGTTCATCGTCGCTGGCTGGAAGGCTGAGAACAACGTGCTACATACTCCGTACTGAACTCTACCATGACGTTGATTCGTCCGCCCCCTCTACGATCAGCGTTGGACCGCGTGCGTCAAAAGGTCGAACATCAAGGCCACCTTAATTGACGCCTTTAAATATCAGATCGGTGACAAGTAATGCTCTATCAGAAAAAACCAGTTGGCTATTCTGTATGCCCCTTGGTAGTAAATAAAAACATAGTGACTGTCATCAATCGAGTCAACCGAGCCCGGCGATCACTGTTCCTTGTAGACTTTGCCCAAGTCCTTCCATCTTGCAATAAAGCGTGTTTGTGTCGTGTCTTGTCGTGTCGTGAAGCGGAGCGGAGCCTCTCGCCTCTGCAATCCTTCCCCCCTTCTTCTCTCCAGTTGACCTAATGCCTAAAAGCCTGCCGAACGCGCCACTGATCCGTCCGTCGCGAGCTAGAAGAGACAGGGACCTGCTCCATAATTATCTCATAGCTTCCCTCCCATGCCCGCCCAGCACTAAGCCCGTCCTGTCCCCTACAGACTAGTGAGGTACGTACCCTGAAGCGGTACGTGAGGTGCCTGTCTCTTGTGAACCGCCGCCACTGGGCTGTAGTGGAGGCTCCCCAGTAGGGTGTGATTTGCGGGTACAGCATCGGAAACTGAGTCCCACGGGTGTGAGCTAACCTTGAGCGCGCGTGCGTTGAGTTGGGTGGGAGTGCGTGTGAGTGGGTTCCATGCTGCATTCCACTCCACGCCGACCGTGCACTTAAATTGCCCGCTGGTCGTGGGTTAGGTGAGTAGACGACGGGTTTGCTCAGGTCCTTTCTCCCCATCCTGTACTCCTCACTTTCTTCCTCTGCAACGCATTCCATGCCCGCGAAAGGCCTCATCTGTCGCGATTGGGTTGCCGTGCATCTTATCGCCTTATCTCCCATCCATCTTGTTTAGCCTTCTAGGCCTCCATTGATTGATTTTTATTCCTCCCTGCTTGTTACTTTCGCGACGCTTTAGCCCTAACGGCCGCCTCGTTGTTATTGCGTTTATTCTGTCGCCCTTGTCACCTGTCTGTTGAGGGTCGTCGTCACCAACCCATCACTGACACACGAGCTGCTCCGGCCACCGATCGCCTTCTGATTCACGACTGCGACGCTCTTAGCTCTCGCGTATTAATTCGACCTGCATCTGTCGCACATCAGCTGTCCAACCCCCTGCCATAGCAGACCCATCACCGCTTCAAGTGCCGACCTGATGGCGAACCATCACGCGTCGCCGACCATGATGCAAATGCAACAGCATCAGGGCCAGGTGCCCCCTCCTCCACCTCCTCCGCCGCCTGGAGTTCCACCCGCACACTTTGCGCCGTCGCACCAGATAGCAGCCATGAACGAGGCTGTTTGGCTACAAATAGGTTAGTTGGCGCGTCGCGTTCGCAAGACGAATCTGGCTGACATGTATTCAGGGAGCTGCTCAGAGCTCTTGCGCAACCAAGATGAAGCCATGCAGGCTTACGAGCGCGCCCTGCAGGCCAACCCGAACTCGACCACGGCTATGAATGCTATTGGCCTACTGCTTAAGACTCGCGAAGCTTTTGACAAGGCTCTGGAATTCTTCAGAGCTATTGTGCAGTTGGATCAGAACAACGGCGAAGCTTGGGGAAATCTGGGTAGGTGTGCACTCCCAATGCGACGATCGAGCGCTGACCAATTTTCCAGGACACTGTTACTTGATGACCGAAAATCTTCAAAAAGCCTATGATGCTTATCAACAGGCATTGGTCAATCTGAGAGATCCAAAGGTATGGGCTATTTTACTGCTTTCAACATGACCGTTGATGGAGTGTCGAACTGACAGCACAACTTAGGACCCTATGCTGTGGTACGGCATCGGAATTCTGTACGATAGATACGGCAGCTATGACTACGCCGAAGAGGCCTTCTCTCAGGTCATGAACATTCAGCCTGATTTCGAAAAGGCGAATGAGATTTACTTCCGACTGGGTATAATATATAAACAACAAAACAAGTGGACTCAGAGTCTTGAGGTAAGTTTCCTTTTGGCTGTCCACTTTTGATGCCCGTTGCTCACAACCACAGTGTTTCAAATACATCGTCCAGAATCCTCCTGGCCCCTTGACACAGGAAGACATATGGTTCCAGATCGGCCATGTTCACGAGCAACAGAAGGATGTAAGTGTTGCATGATGACATATGCTGCTATAGTCTCTCTAACATCGCCCTAGTTCGATTCCGCCAAGGCTGCTTATCAGCGCGTGTTGGATCACTCTCCCAACCATGCCAAGGTTCTTCAGCAGCTTGGATGGTTGCATCACCAGCAGAGCAACACATACGAGAGCCAAGACCGCGCAATCCAGTACTTGGAGAAGTCGGTCGGTGCAGGTACGATACGGTCTTGATTCTGTTGATAATCTGTACTAACATAAAAAAGACAATCAGGACGCCCAGAGCTGGTATCTGTTGGGTCGATGCTACATGTCCCAGCAGAAGTATCCTAAAGCCTACGAGGCGTACCAACAAGCAGTGTATAGGGATGGCAAGAACCCCACATTCTGGTGCTCCATTGGTGTCTTGTACTACCAGATCAATCAGTACAGGGATGCTCTCGATGCGTACTCAAGAGCTATCCGCCTGAACCCATACATCTCTGAGGTTTGGTATGATCTTGGCACTTTGGTAAGTTTTTTTAACGTACGGTTCTTTTTGTATCACGAGCTAATTGAGACACAGTACGAAAGCTGCAACAACCAGATCACCGACGCTCTGGATGCCTACCAGCGTGCCGCTGAGCTTGACCCCAATAACCCTCACATCAAGGCACGACTGCAGCTACTTCGGTCAGGTGGCACAAACGGAGGCCCTCCTCCTGCTGCTCCCCAACCTGCAGATGTTCACCCGCAGGCGTATCAAGCGGCTGGTCCTGTTGGTCCTCAATGGGGAGGATCGACTCAGCAGCCGCCATCTGCTGGCCCACCACCACCTCCTCAAGGCCCAGGGGAGAACTGGGCGGGCAGACTGTCTAACATCAACCCTCCTCCTCAGCCTCCGAACCCTTACGAGGCCCGAGGCGAACCCTTCCGCCCAGGGCCTGCTCCCCTGCGTCAACCTAGTCCTCAACAAGAACAACAGCTTCGCCAGCCTTACAACGACCCTACTCGAGGTGGTCCTCGTCGTGGTCAAACTCCTCCTCCCCCTCCTCCACCAGGCCACCAATACTCTCAACCTCCTCCTCACGGCCCTCCGCAGCCGCAGCCCCCTGCCCCTGCCTCCGAGCAGCGACGAGTTGCGAACCCCAACTGGGGTGGAGCGACACCATCGGCCTCGGCACCTCCCTCGAGTAACATGAACGGTCCTAATGGTCCCAACGGCATGGCTCCTTTCCGACCCACAAACAGCCCTCGACCCGATGGCAGGCCAGTTCACGACAACCGCATGCCATCACCAAAGTCAGCGTATCCTCAACACCAAGCACCTCCCATGTACCCCCAGCACGCCGAGATGGGTCCACAAGGAACCGAAAACGGTCCTCAGGGACCTTCTGGTCCACCAGGACCACCTCCCCCACCACCAGCTGTGGCTGAGGCTGCGATGCAACGAATGGATGACCGACCACCATCGGTTGGCCCCAAGAGAATGCGAGAATGGGAAGAGGAGTCTGCCGCAAAGAAGCAAGCTAGCGAGGAGAACCGAGTCCGTCTTGACGACATGCGTCACCGAAGACCTTCTACCCCTCCTCGCGATAACTACCGTCGTAACTCTTCCGAAGTTCGACGTGTTGATGACACGCGCCGCCCTGAGGAACCGCGACGTGAGGAGCCACGCAGGCCTGAATCAGCACCTCGCCATGTCACTGACAGCTACCATCCCTCTGATGCTGCTCATCACCCACCTAGCCACGCTCCTGGTTCTAGTCATCTGCCTCCAATGCAGCAGGGACCTCCTACCCCTATGTCTGGCGTTGTTCACGAGAAGCCTCCGAGTGTTGTGCCGCCCAAGGAGGATCGACCACCAAGTCTGGAGCATGCTCCTCCACCTCGCCCAGCTCCCACTACTGAGCCCGAAAGGGCGGCGAGGAAGATGGAGGTTGACGAGGACTACGATGACAGTGGGGAGGACGAGAAGAAGGCAGCCATCGTCACAAACGGATCCGGACCCGGCTCCGCGGCTGGAGACGCCAAGACATCCACTCCTGCCAATGCTGGCGTAAATGGAGTTTCTGGTCCCGTCCCAAAAGTTGAATAAATCATAATTTGACCTGCTGCCTGTTATTTATGAGTTGAAGACGTCTCTTTTCATGCCAAATAGTCTGTCTTTTTTTCATGTATACCACCTATTTCTACCGGGGTGCGGTTTCTTTTGTGCGGACGGGGAGACTCAAGAGACATGTTTAAAACAGGGGGGTTATGGTCTTTCTTGGCTACGATATCATCGGCGAACAAGATCAATAAATATGCACATTAATTTCCTTACTTTGATCAATAAAGAACTTCAGTATTTGCGTGTCTGCGTACCTACCTACCCATCTTCCTCGCCTCTGCTTAAGCTGTAGTCAAATTGAAGCTGGTCCAGGATCTGCTGGGTCTGGCTTGACATCACGTGAGCATGGCCAAGGCTCTCACACCTGATGTCCCGGCAAAAGGGCAGAGCCAATAAGATTATTCAAGATGATGACTAAGAATCACAAGCCCTGAAAAGCAAAATTTGGATAGCAAAAAAGCAGACCCACATGTTCGCTAATATGTTTGCCCACAATTTATTTCTTTATCTCTTCTTCTTGCTTTCTCAGGCTTTTGACAACTCAGGTTCATACTAACCCCCTCAAACCACACAGCCCGCCCAAGATGAGTGTGAGTTCGGCCTCGACGACGACAATGGCCTCAGTTCATGACTGACAATGTGAACAGCACCGAAAGTTTGAGGCTCCCCGCCACGGCTCCCTGGCTTACCTGCCCAGGAAGCGCGCTGCTCGTCACCGTGGAAAGGTCAAGTCGTGAGTATTTTCTGCACCTCCAACAGCAAGGATGAAAATATTTTCTTCACTCCTCTGGTGATCTCCCCCAAAGCAAAGGCAATGGCTAACGCATTGGGGCAAACAGCTTCCCCAAGGATGACCCCAAGAAGCCCGTCCACCTGACCGCCGCTATGGGTTACAAGGCTGGTATGACCACCATCGTTCGTGACCTCGACCGACCTGGCGCCAAGGCCAACAAGAAGGAGATTGTTGAGGCTGTCACTATCGTCGATACACCACCTGTACGAACAATGCAGCCCGCTTGGCTATGTGCCTATGGCTAACATCTTATAGATGATCGTTGTTGGTCTTGTTGGATACATCGAGACTCCCCGAGGCCTTCGATCCCTCACCACCGTCTGGGCCGAGCATCTGAGCGACGAGGTCAAGCGCCGCTTCTACAAGAACTGGTACAAGAGTAAGAAGAAGGCTTTCACTAAGTACGCCAAGAAGCACTCCGAGAACAACGGTGCCTCCATCACCCGCGAGCTCGAGCGCATCAAGAAGTACTGCACTGTCGTCCGTGTCCTCGCCCACACCCAGATCCGAAAGACCCCTCTCAAGCAGAAGAAGGCCCACCTTATGGAGATCCAGGTCAACGGTGGCTCCATTGCCGACAAGGTTTCCTTCGGCCAGGAGCTTTTCGAGAAGCCCGTCGACATCTCCAGCATCTTCGAGCAGGACGAGATGATTGACGTCGTTGCCGTCACCAAGGGTCACGGATACAACGGTGTCACCGCCCGTTGGGGTACCAAGAAGCTTCCTCGCAAGACCCACAAGGGTCTCCGAAAGGTCGCTTGTATCGGTGCTTGGCATCCTTCCCACGTCCAGTGGACTGTTGCCCGTGCCGGTCAGATGGGTTACCATCACCGAACCTCGGTCAACCACAAGATCTACCGTATCGGTAAGGGCGACGCTGACGACAACGCCGCCACCGAGATCGATGTCACCAAGAAGACCATCACTCCGTATGCTACTCTTCCCCTTGCTGTCCATCTCCTGATTGCTAACATTTCACAGTCTTGGTGGTTTCGTCCGCTATGGTGAGGTCGCTAACGACTTCGTTATGCTCAAGGGTTCCATCCCTGGTGTCAAGAAGCGTGTCATGACCCTCCGAAAGACCATGTTCCCCCAGACCTCCCGAAGGGCCCTCGAGAAGGTCAGCCTCAAGTGGATCGACACATCGTCCGAGTTTGGACACGGTGCTTTCCAGACCCCTGCCGAGAAGAAGCAGTACCAGGGTACCCTCAAGAAGGATCTTGCCTCCGCTTAAAGCGCTCGCTTGTTTCCTTTTGTTTCTTGACCATTCCATTGCACCGGTGTCGAGGGTTGGTTCGTTACGCCTTGCGTTTGGGCTGGGATTAGGTTTAAACTGGCGTGGAACGTAAAAAAAAGTGTCCAGCTAGAAGAGGGATGGCTTTCAAAAATTCTAACGAGATTCCCAATGTTAATATGACTCTACCTATCTGCCTGGTGAACATGTCTTGACTTTTGCGTATTGTAATTGACGTGATGTTGGGGCTCATGGCAAGTTTCTTACACTTCCATGATCGCGTGGAAGGGATGTCACTGTCATTTTCTGACGAAGCATGGCTTGTGTTATGTGTATCTGCTAATCAAGGTCTGTTAGCCGATTCGCTATGATACGTGCTTGCATTGTATCACGCAATGTCAACACCCTGTGCCGTTTCTATACTTGCTCTCACGCACTCTAGGTAATTCGAGGAACCGTTTACCACAGGTTTAGTCCTGGTCCTGCCCTCCCTACCTGACTCAGGAATTTCTCGTACTTCAATTCGTCCACATCGATACCAAAGAGCTTTGCATACACGGGAGCGAGGTGGTGAGGCCCGCATGGTCGAGCATCACCGCTTGCACGCCGTTTGTCGATGGAATTACTCAACAGAGTCTGAACTGCCGTTTCGAATCTCTCCTCTTGTTGTGAGAGCATGACTTGGCCAGAGTCACATATGTCGGAATGCTGACTGAGGTTGACATCTATTATTGTAGCCTTGAGTGCCTCAGCTTGGGACTTATCGAAACAGGGGCTACTCATGTAGTATTCGTTGGTTGTGGAATTGATGTGGTTTCAGAATTGAGGTCTCTCATGACATTGAGGAAGTCATAGAGAAGGACTCGGATTTTGTATTCAAGTGTTGGATCTTTGGCCGCAGCAGACGTCGTTGTAGCTGTGGTGGTTGATGTCGAGGCCGCTTTGATGTTAGATGATATTGTTACGAGTGGCTCGCTCGATGCCTTGTTGCCCATGATTGGAGATTTGGAAGTGCGAGAACAACCCGATGATCAATGTGTGTGATGATGTTTATCTGGGGCATCTTAGCTGAATGGCTTGTCTTTTTACAAGTTCCTGATGAGAGAAGATTTAAGGGTGCCAAAAGCTTTACGGTACGTCATATCCCTCACGATTATCACAAAGTTTCACCTCAAGTCAGCGCATATTTAAGTCGAGAAGGTTTACGACAAGGTAGAAAAGGTAACAATTGAAAATACTTCCAAAGTTATCTACGGAAGTGGCATCTGTTTAAGTGAATGTCTCTGATTGGCTGATGTACCTTGCTGCGAATCTCGAACCTGACGTCACCCCACCTCCAGGCTTGCACAGGTAATGGGCATGTGCATCTTTCATTCGCCTTGACGCCCAAGATTCCTCCCAATGACACACCGAACCTCTTCTAAACGACTTCTCACCCTGAATCTCAGCTCTTTTCTTCTTCGCAAACAACATTTTATCCCCAGAACAAACACTTGCCAAGTTTCACAGCGCAGCACACGACCACTCAGCAGCTCAAGATCCCTCAAAATGTCAAACGACGACGATTACATGTCCTTCTTGAACAAGGCCAACCAGGATACTGGTGCCGGTGCAACAACACAGGAGAAGACAACCTTCAAGGCGAAGGATCAGGGTGTCGAGGTACCCAAGGCAATCGCCAACATATGCAAGAGTGCCGTCTACACTTCCGACGCAGATGAGCCTTTCGAGGAGGTGTCCCTCAAGTGGCAAGGCAGCAACGGTCTCCCCAGCGAGAGTAAGCAAAGAAACACATGTATTCAGAAACTATGTTGTAAAATTGACATCCTGCCAGCTGAATTCGCCAAGCTCATCAACCACTCATCTCCCGATTCGGCGGATATCGACATTCTCGACCCTCTCAGTTGGGACTCTGATGGCAAGTACACCGACGTCATAGATGCTGTTCGCGAAGCTTCCCAGGGAAACGATGTTCGTGTGTATCAAGTATCCAGAGATACAACGAGGACCGAGTACTGGGTCGTTTCGCATTTTGATGGCAAGCTCATTGGCGCCAAGGCTCTTTCTGTTGAGAGCTAATTGTGTGTATGGAACGGATCGATGATTATGAGCGTCTGATGAGATATTTACGATAATTGCGTAGTAGACCAAATTTGAAACAATTATACTCAGTGTGAACTTATTAGGATAAAAAGCCCTCTGTCGTTATTGGACAGCTATTCGGGATAATGTGGTAGAGAGCATAGTTTTGGCTGTCAAAGTTAAAATTCTATTTGCGGAGCATGACAAAGGGAAATAAAGAGGCATTCTCTTTCCGTGATCATTTCGTGTATTCATTTCTCGTAAGTGCTTACTACGGAGCACGGTATCTCAGTAACTAACAACTCCTCTCAAACATGAGAACTCCATTCCAATCAAAGTTCTTACACGACCGGCAAATATAACAACTAACCATACGAGATTTGCCCTTTGCTTGGTCATTCTGTGCGCAACATATCTGGCGGTACTGGAGAGTCCCTTTCCATCCCTGGAGCGAGACCAAGTCCCAGACCACCACCAACTGGCGGCTGGAGTATATCTGAGTCCCCCCTTTCTTCCGGTTGAGCAATTGGTGTCCTCAAGTCTAAATCCATGTGGCCAGTCATATGTGGAGGCTCGTCTGGTATAGTAAGACAGCTGCTGGTGTCTGACATCTCGACGTCGTAGCTATCCGACAAAATGCTATCCAAGCTTTCAAAACTTTCCGAGCTCGGAGTTGGTGCGGTGAGAAATGTAATGGGAGGAGCTTTAATAGCAGTCACTGGCGTCTTGATCTCATCAACATCGTTGGCTTTTGCAGCTTCAGCTCTCAGAGCGGCGATGGAACCACCTATGTTCTCATCATCATCATCCTCTTCTTGACCAATGGTCCACACCCATCTTCTCTTCTTTTCCTTTTTCTTTCGTTTCAGAATACCTTTTGGTCCTGATGGAGAGAGTGGCGTGCCCGATGCGGCCAGACCTGTCATCCGACGACGCATGTCTTCGAAAGGCCCTGGCGTTTGCCCTCCATCTTGAATCTCGTTAGGAGTAAATGCCAGAGCAAGGTCAATGGCGCTTTGGGGCTGGGGAGGTACACATGGAGGAGAGTGCGGTGAAGCCTCCTCAACCAGGAGGTCAATGTGGGATTTGGTGTATTTGTTTGTAACAATCTCCTGAGTAAGGGGATTATTGTAACACACTCTTCGGTTTGCCCTGTCCTGCAGCCGCCGCGACTGTCGTCGAGGGGATGGGGGAGGAATGGCAGTGGGTGGAGGGAGTGGTGAGTTACGTAAGATACTATGGAGTGACCGAGGATGTGTGTAAGGTGCCTGCAGGGTCAACTCAGTAAAAGCGTGTGGGCGAGAAAGTGTGCGTTTTTCGGGCTGTAGAATTTCCTTCGAACTTGGGGCAGCAGAGATATCGGCAGGCGAGAAACTGAAGGGCGTGATGGCGTTTGACTCGACTGGCCCGGCAGAAAGGGGAGGCGTGGCTGTCATAGTGCTTGGATAGTTGATCTCTAGCCCTGGATGCGGTGATGTTGCTGTTTCAGATGAGGGTGTTTCTGGATAGGAAGCGACATAAGGCGTAACAACTCTATATTTTGTGTCCCTGTGTTCCACTGGGGATGTAAGACTGAATGCCTGAAGGGTATTGATAGCGGTTATAGGTTCAGGCTGAGCTGAAGTTGCTCTTTCGATAGTGGTGACATAAACGTTGGAAAGTGTATTGAAGGCAGTTGGGTCCTTTGGGTCGACCGCGTAACTCCTTGACGACCTTGTGGCCGGGCTACATGCGGTCTTGATCTGAAGGGAAAGCCGTGGCTTCTTGGCTGGAGTTTGAAGAGAAGCCATGGTGTCGATATGGCCGTCTAACGGGTTGAGGATAATGAGACGTGAGTTACCAAGTTACCCTCGTTCCGTCACAGGTGGCCGAATATATCAACCAACAGACGAGCGACGTCCAACGGGCCTAGGTTGGGACACTGTTACCGAGCGACCGGAACCAGCAGGGGTTAACAAGATGATAGTCTACTGAATTGAAAACGTAAATACAACACGAACAAACAGTGAGAAACGAGGACAATGCGTCTATATAGGATCATATTCACTTAGACATGCACCCCACCAAAAGAGACATGTCTAGGCCCAGTCCGGGCACCCAAACAAGCGCCCCTAACCATGCAGGCAATATGCAGTGTGATATTCCACTCATGGTGTAAACGCGGAACTCTCGGGGGGGTTGAGAAGGATTCAGACATGTCATTGAGGGCCAATGTGGTTGGTTCGTCTGAGCGACTTGGTGGGAACCGTCAGAGGCGCAAGCGCTCAGGTCGAAGCGTGATCCTTGCAAGTTTCCGACGAGGTCCAATCACGCGGCTAACAGGTCGGCTCTTTCAGGCGTCTAAACAAGAGGGGTTGCTGGTATCTCCTCTCTAAGACCATTAGCCAGCAGTTAATCAGAGAACGACTGGTCGTTCAGTTGTTTCTCTGCATGTATAAGTAAAGCCGGTTATGGTTTTGTCGCAGGATTCGACAAGTCGGTAAACTTGTTGCTCGCAAAGGACAAAGACCTAGCCACAGGGGGATTTTGCTCAGCCATGTTCCAAGTCGTGGTTCACAGCAAGCCTGTCCTTGTTGAAATTGATTCGAAGCTCGTGTAATCGAATAAACAAAAAATTCACAGATGCTGGTATAACCGGTGATTGACAATGATCAAAATCCAAAGAAACAAGTTCAAATTGCGGTAAGCATATGCTGTCCTCGATTCAAGTCTTCTAGAGTCTCGGGTTGGTGTGATTGGAGGAACCAGACAACCTTCTTTCTGATGGATCTAGCAATCACTCGGGCGGCTATAGCGCAACCGTGGATGGCCAAAGGCCTAACGTTCGTCCGGACAAGGATGGAAGCGGGGGATTGAGACTGACTTGACCTGAGAAGGATCGGAAGCGAAGCTGGGTTTTGTCCTGCGAGATTGTGAACGCCGCCCTCAGGGCACCATAAGAAATGACCACTTTAGACCAGATGGCAGAAAAGCTTAGGCAATTTTAGCATAAAACTCGGCGTTCTTTGCCTAGGTAATCTTTATTTACCCCATGGCTCACCCTGTAGACCGCGTCTATTGTTATGTACAGACCTCGGAGCAAGGATGACTTGTTGGTGCTTGCATGGAGAATGACTGGCATGGGGCATGAGCATCGATAATCTCGCGCATCATCAACTGCACCCGCGCCTGCATTTCTCTTTTAGCTTCAACGGCCAATATCATCATGTGCCATGCACCTCCGCAACTCAATGATGATCGACTTGCAGGGGAATACATACTTTGGGTGCGCCTGTTTAGACCAAAAGTAAGACCAATTGGGGGAATATATCGTAGCCATTTGGTTCCTTATTGCAGTAGCTCACGTTTCAAAACGAAAGCCAGTGAGATTTTGGAGCAACTGAACTGAATGTGATTTATCTTGCAGAGGAAGCCAATCATTTAGTGATGGGTAGTTCAAATAGACGATGCATGTAAGTCACAAATACATAGGAGCTTTACGTACTACCCACTAACCTGGAGGTAAGTAGCGTAGCCTACAGGCACTCATCGACGCCTCAGGCACATGCTGCAGCCGCGTGAACAGGCAGGAGCTCCAACAATCGTGAAAAGCTCATGGATTTGATATAGCCATGTGAATATACATGGAAAATTAAATCTTGCTACGTTTGGTCTCCATTAATTTGTTGATTGTACTTCTTTGAACAAATTGGAGGATTGCAACCTTGTGGAGGCTCTTTTGAGGCACCACAAATTCCATGGTAGTCATCTTCAACTCTACATATACCGAAACTCAGGCCCATGGCCCCTAATCCTTCGCACTCCGATATTGATAGCAATAGGTGGTAGTCCAAAATGGATCTTCCAAACAAGAGAAGGCCTCGAAGGAACGATGAACGAATCATATTGCAATTTGTGAGTCTAATTTGCTTCACTTGGCTCTTGCTGACTTGTTCGATAGGACTACGATTGCTTCTACGCTCAGGTCTACGAGAATCAGAAACCAGAACTCAAGAACTTACCATTGGGCGTCAAGCAAAAGAACTGTTTAGCAACATGCAACTACCACGCTCGTGCCCGTGGTCTCACCAAACTCATGTCTATCTCTGAAGCGAAACGCAAGTGCCCAGAGCTTGTCCTTGTAGACGGCGAAGACCTCACGCCTTTTCGTGATATGAGCAAAACACTTTTCAACTTCTTCAAAACTTTCTCGTGGAATCACAAAGCCGAACGCTTGGGCTTTGACGAGGTGTTCATGGGTACGTTGTATTGTTGTATCTCAACCAAACCATGGTCTTGACTAAGGCAATACCCTTGCAGATGTCACCGATATCATTGAATATAACCTCTCCTGCCTTAATATAGCTACTCTGGAAAACTCGTTTTTCTACATTTCCAAACACGATCCTGAACAGGGGTTTCGTTGCGATCTAACGAACGTGGTGGGCTGTGTTGAGGGCACAGCCTCGACGACCTTAGATCTAAATAACCCAGCCCATCTACGCCTCATGCTAGGATCACACTTTGCTCAGTTTCTCCGCCTTCAAGTGGAAGAAAAATACAGTTTTACATCCACCTGTGGGATCTCGACGAACAAGATGCTTAGCAAACTTGTGGGTAGCAAGAATAAGCCTCGGAATCAAACGACACTATTAGCAACTACTGAGGACGAGGTAATTGCCTTTGTAGACACCCACAAACTGCGCAGAGTACCTGGATTAGGGTCCAAGATTGTGCAAGTACTGGGGACTCATGTTGGCGCTGATATGAGTAAAGGCGTATCTGAAGTCCCCGAGTTGAGTGACAATCCAGTGACCGTAGGCGACGTGCGCCTCCACTCTAGCATCTCGCCCGGGATGATAGAAAGTCTATTAACAGGACCCGGGGCGGAGAAGGGAGTAGGGGCACGTATTTGGGGTTTACTACATGGTGTCGATGCCACAGAGGTGAAAGAAGTCAGCGACGTTCCTAGCCAGATCAGTATTGAAGATACCTATAAGGGTCTCGACAGCATGGCCCAGATTACAGAAGAATTACACAAGCTATCTTGTTCGCTCATCCGAAGAATGAGAACAGATCTTCTAGTGCCTGATGACGGAACAGACGTTCCAGGAGCACAGAAATGGATGGCTCGACCAAAGACTCTGCGTTTATCAGTCAGAACATGGGCATATTTACACTCAACACAAGGGCAGAACTATGGTCGTGTTTCGCGTTCGGGGCCCTTGCCAAATTACATATTTGGCCTGGAAGATGACATAGAACACATCGCCGAGCGGCTTGTTTCCGGAGCCTTACTACCATTACTACGACGCTTATCCCCAGAAAAGGGGCAGCGGTGGAACTTGCAGATGCTCAACATTTGCGTGGCGAACATGGCACTTGGTGCGGCGGATGACAAGACGGGAGCTGGCAGGGACATATCCGCCATGTTTAAACGTCAAGACGAAATTCTGAAGCCTTTTCAAGTGATTGAAGAGCGACAAATTGTGCAGAGTGAAGTAGTTACACAGCCAGTCTCAGAAGGCGACAGTGAGCATGAAGAAGAAGACTATGATTGGGATATGGGGGACAATGCGACATGCCCTCTTTGTGGGCACTCTATTCCACTTTTCGCTGTATTGGCGCATCAGCGATATCATGAAATGGAAGAAGGTTGATAAATCAGTATGTTGCGTACGCCATCTATGCTTTTGACAATGACCTTTTCTGACGAAGAGAATGCCGATACTGGGTGTTCACATGCTACTGACTATGTCAAATGTGGAAGACAATGTCTTCTTGCTTACAACGGCCAGTCGATTCGCAGTTATCCTATGGTATGTCTGTTGCTCACCGATGGGTTCGACCTATATATGGTAACACAACACTCGAATTTGCACGTCTATCAGCCACGATACACCCGGATGCAAAGTAGCAACATTTTGAGTGACAGTCTAGAGTCCCACCCAGTATTTTGAACAATGGTTTAATAGAAATAGATAAAAGTAATCAAAGTCAACCGGCTTGGACTCGTTTTCGGTGCCATATATATACGCTTCTAGTCCGATCTAAGACAAAATGATCAGGGTTTCCCTTAAGCTCTTATTACCTTGCATGGTCGATAACCCAATGTTGGCCAGCCTCCGTGTCCCGGGTTGCACAGCGTCGCGGGAGTTGCAGCCCCCCTTTCATACAAAGTCAAAGGTATATTTGTCCGTCGCTTGATGTATACGATGGATATTTTTACAAAGGATTAATATAAGCGAGATGCACTGATTCAGGAAGAAATGTAGTTGCAAACATAATATACTCGAGTGCCACATAAATCCGGATCCAGGAATACGCAAGACTCTAGCCAATGTAGTCAAAGCTGAAGCAGTTTGCACTCCTACTCTCTATACACACACATGGATACCTGAGTAACAGATACACGCAGTCAGGCGAATGACTCTATAAGTATTGCACATTGTGACACTTCTGTCTCCGCGTTTGCCCGCTCACCTGTGAGACCCAGACGAGATCTGGCTAGGTATAGTGGTATATAGAGGTAGCCAAATGGCCCGTCGTGGTAGTATCAGTGCCAGTATCAGTGCCAGCGGCCGGTCACATCCGATCGCCAGTTGGCGGCACTGCCAAAGGCGCCGGTGAAGCATCATCCTGGAAGTGCACCGCATTCACTCCTGCCATCTTGATTTCGTCACCTTTCTCCCCTTCGTTTCTTCCCTACTTACCCTTCCCTCCTTCTTTCATCTCGTTCTCCTCTCATTCGTGCAAACGTCTTCCGCCTCTTCTCTCCGCAAATCGATCGCGGTTTCCAACATGCATAATAAGAAAGAGACCGGAGCAACCAAGCAGCTGCATCTTCATCTCTCCTGCCGTTTGGCATACTGCATTTCTCTTTCTTTGTAAACCATCAGATTTCTATCCTTCTACCAACCTGTTCTGTTTGCCTCTTTATCTTTTCCTTTACATATAACCCCCTTGTTCGTTCTTCTTCAGTTTTCGCTCGACTTTAGTATTCCAGACACATACGGACCGGCTGCTCATTTACGTCTTCTACTTGACTATTCACTTCCGATCGATGATATACGCTCTGTGAGCAACAGTTCGATCTCCAAAGGAAAGAAGTATCAGTCAGTCTGCGCCTATTGATGTGGTTTCTGCTTTCTCGTTGATATTCAGAGCTCAACCTTGACCAACTCAGTCACTCTGACTGTTCTCGCCATTGATACCCATCACGCTTGTGCCCTCCAAATCCTCACTTACGAGAAAGTCAACGACATTGCTTGTGGACGGGTTTACCACAAGCCCTCTTTCCACCCATTGCTATCTTGAGTATCAACCGTTCGTTCACAAGGCTATCCGATAACTTCGTCATGGGCCGAGGTGGACGAGGAACCCCGGTCCCTCGCCGACCAGTAGACCTAACCGGAAACTTATCTGTCGCTGAGAGAAATGACCTGACAACTTTAATCACAGCTATCACGGAAAAGCTTCACAATGATATCAGTGTCATATTTGATTCTCCTCCCGTCACACCTACTCTAGGAGATGTCGGGGACATCGGTCATCATCACTGGTTGGCTTTGTCGCTTCAGACAAACGGAAAAGAGAATATCAATCCTCAACTACGCTCTCTAGGAAAACGTGTGCCAAAGACACCAGTAGTTTCCCAGCAAAGTGTCAATACACCTGAAGAAACGGAAAAGGAGAATTCAGAAACCATCACCCCTCAATTGAGAGAGCTCAAGAAAGAAGCCCTTACCTTTTTTCGAAAATGGCAGTCGATTTTCTTACAGCGTCTTCGGGATATTAGTGTCTCGGATTCTGCCACCCCTCAGTCTAATATGCGTGGTCGTGGTCGTGGTAACGCACGAGGTATACGAGGCGGTCGTGTGGCTCGTGGTGGAAGAGGAGGTGCCCGTGGAGGCTTGACCTTGGCAACAGGTAAGTCAAGCTAGCCCCCTTCATACTTGATAAGACGAGAAAAGCATTCATTCTGGCGCTGAGATAGATACTGACCAAATCCAAGGCCCTCCCAGAACACCTTCGACGCACGTTGACCGCGAGCTGTCTCGACAATTTCCCCCTATTCCAACATCTCTCTGGGTCCTTCCCCTGGACAAACGCAGGCTTTTGTTACACATCTCGCTGCTGATTCTCATTTCACTGCAAGAGTATACTGCATACGCTCGCATGACTTTGCTCAACCTCACTTCATCCCTGAATCTTCCGTTAAACTTTCTTCACGAGGAAGAAAAGCGTCTTGCACAGGGCTTTAGCCAACTTGCTACCGATTCAGCTATTGAAAAGTCCTCTGAGTCAACCCAAGAAGAGATCAAACCGGTTCTGAAGTCAAAGGCTCGAATAGCCGCCATGACGGGGCCCTTCAGACTAGGATCACAACTTATTGATGTAGGTATTGGTACTTCTCATGGCGGGCACGGTCTTCGACTTCCTACTGCGGCAGGTTTGCTAGGGCCTATGGCAGATAACGGTCCATCCACTGGCTCAATGCTCGGGATCTATATGACAAGACCTACCAGTAAGATGATCGAATCGTTCTCTCGCGAAATCCAAGACTTCGGTCTGATTCCTACTCGTTTCGAGGATCAGGGTGATTACGTGGATGCAAAAGCAATCTCCCCCTGTTCTCGACGACTTCGTCTGGTCGTTGCTGTCAACGGATGGGTAATTGATAGAGATAATCTCACAAATGCTTGGAAGATCCTTGGTGATAATGGAGAAGTTTATGTCTTAAGATGGGAAATGAACGTTCTTGCCAACATAGGCACTGCACTCGAGACAGTTGTCAAGAGCTCAGCTTGGACCGCAGCGAAAAAGGCCATCGCGTCACGAACAAGTACGTTGAATCTTCTCAACCATAAAAAAATCAAACTGACAAGTTTGTAGTTTTTGCAAACCTCATTGAAGCAACTTGGCCGACCGAGCTCATGAAAGTGAGCAAAATCATCGATAACCCATGGAGCATGGGAATGGTAAGGGCTGAGAAAGCTGGCACGGTTCTCGCGGATGCAATCATGCGTAGTAAGATCCAAGGTGACCGCCCTGTATCTCTTATTGGGTTCAGTCTGGGGGCCAGGGCCATCTACGTTTGTCTGATGATACTCGCTGAGCGTCGTCAATTTGGCCTCATCGACTCTGTTGTCCTGATGGGTACACCTGCTCCTTCCGAGAGCCGAGTATGGTTAACCCTGAAGAGTGTTGTGTCCGGACGTCTGATCAACGTCTACTCAGAAAACGACTATCTCCTAGGATTTTTATATCGCACCTCCAACATTCACTTCGGAGTGGCAGGCCTTCAGCGAATTCAGGGCGCCGATGGTGTTGAAAACCACAACGTTAGCAACCTTGTGAATGGACACTTACGTTATTCGACCCTGATAGGAAGGATTCTCAAGGATATTCACTGGGAGGACCTGGTCCTTGACGCCTAGAAGGCGGGGAAGCTGCGCAGGACCACTTAGAACGAGAAAAGTGTCGGCATCGTATTAGGCAGGACAGGACAGAATATCGTTGCTGGTGAAAGCTCAAGAAAATTACAGGAGCAGAGGTTATGTGTAAGATTAGAGCTCATCAGTTGTATTTTAGGTGTGCCATGGCAGAGATCGCACAGATATAAATAGGTTTCCTTGCATGGTTTGCATAGACTCCAGCTCCTCCTATTCTAAACCTTAGTACGCTGTTCTCCTTATATGCTAATGCTTATACCAACAACACCCAACCATGATGAGTGCGTATGTGTGTACGATTCTATGCTCTGACTGAGGAATGTCAAGCCAAAACCTTCAGCCGTGTTGAGCAAATAGGGAATCCAACTATATGTCTATCATAGACGAGATGCGATGCCCTTTTCCCTCTTCCTCTTTTGTTCGCCCTGAACTGCCATGCCTATCTAACAGTGACCTGCGCCAACTGTGCCTCTTTGGTAGCTCTGCTCGGTACTTTCTCATCTAGTTGACTTCTTGGCCAGCTGGCTGCATACTCCTCCTCTCCCCTCCAAATCATCGCCACTCTAGATAATTACACGTGTTATCGTACATGATAAATTCCCCTGCCATTGCTTTTAGGTCTTCTTTATATCCCACCTCGCTTGCTCAGGGCGAGGAGAAGACTCGAGCTGATGTGTAGTCTTTTCCCAATTCCTCGTATCTGGGCGCACATTTGAGTCATTGGTTCCTCATAGTCTGACTTCTCAAGTGGGTGGTGTTGTGCCAAGCATACTGGGAACTTGCTTTCGAATAAGGCCGCGCGCACCCCGTGGCTCTACACGAGGCATGCCCTGAATAGATCGAGGCTCGCGCATCAGGGATCGATCAAGACGCGCGGGAGTCCGGGTCACAACAGTTCGGTACTCTCCCGGGAAGTTGCCCTTTGGTAACGGAACTGAAGCTGTTCTCCATATGTGATCGGATGTGTCACCGAGGAAAGCCGGGACCTTGCTGTTAGAACCACCGCCACGAGGGGGGGCGTAGCCACTAAAAGTAGAGGCGCCATGGGAGGCACGGATTGTAGACAGTCGTGAAAGACCGGATGACAGACCGCTACGACCCCGGGCCTTCTTAGCTAGAATGATTTCGTCAAACAAGCGGATCGAAGCGTTATTGGCTGGTTGCATCTCTCGATCGTGAATAAACTCATTAAAACCTGTCGAGATATAATGTTAGAGTCGAACCATCTAGATATCAAACAAGGGTATGCGATTAGTCTTACACTGCGTTTCTCGCATCATTGTAGCATAGTCATGCTGATCATGCGGGAGGCTCTTGATAAAACCATCCATATCAAAGGCATACAGCTGTCCATTGGACTTTTGCTGCTTAGAAGGTCGGCCAAGGTACTTGCGGTACGTATACAAGAGACTTGCAAGACAGCGAACAAACGCCGCCCGAACGCGATCCGCGTGAAAGGCTTCAGGGCAGACGAGTGAGGCATGACCCAAGCACCTGCCATGGGAAAATATCTTGCAGCCACTACATTTGTAAATACCATCGCCTTCGGCATGATCGTTGCAAATGTTACAAATTGAAGTGTTGTCCTTGGGGATCCAGTTGAAGCAATGTCCCTCAACCCAGACAGTCGTTTCTGTGTTCCGAACGGGCTGAATCTGCATGCTGGGCATGATAGTTGATGCCGCAATCGTGGACTGTGCGTAGGTTGATGGTGCATATCCGGTTCCATATCCTCCGCCGCCTCCCACCACTGAGTTCTGGGACTCTACCGATATCGCTGAAATAGACAAGTTCGCCTGGTGGCCGTTAAGAAACGGGAGGTTCGGTTTGTGGTGCGGAGGCTGCTTGTCAATACCAAAGGAGGAGCTGCGTCGCATCTTTTCCTCGCCAAAATGGCCTGAGCGTTTCTCTCGAAGAGTAGCCGCCAGGGCGAAGCCAGAGTCGCTGCGGGAAACGGGTGTGGATGGCATTGGGGGAAAGTTCACTGAGACAGGGGACACAGATGATTGAGGGCTGGTCTTGCCTGACTTGCTTGTGCTTGGCCTGTCTGATTTACCATTCTCGACATTTGCTGAGGCGAAGGCGTTGAAAAGTGGCGGTAAGATTTCGGTTGGTGGGTTAGGCTCCCCGAAACCTGAAGAGCTTTGCGAAACCCACTTGCCGAGTGTGCTCTTGGGGGTTGAGGATCTAAATAGTGAGCCGTTTTCAGTCGAGAAGGCGTCGTAGGGGAATGACTCCATAGCATAAGGAGGGGGCCCTGTTGCAACTCCATATCGAAGCTTGTGGGGTGCTGCGACTTGCAACAGGGACATGAGCTTCCTACGTGCTTGGCGAGGAAGTCGAACAGGCTGTGAAGTAGCGTCGATAGTGTCCTGATCCAAGTCAACCAGCACATAGTCGTCCTCGGGCAGTTCAATGTTATCGTATCGTCGCTCAATGCCCACGATATAGGGGCAAGGCGCTTCAAGAGCCGACAAGAGTCGCGCTGGGAGTATAGGAATGAAGATACTCGCCCACTTCAAGGGGTAAAGTAGATTTGCCAGAGCATGACAGGCGAGGTGCAGCATACTGGTGTGAGAGGAGAGAAAGATGATTCGAGATTCGGACATGGCATACTCGAATAGAGCAACAATGTTCTCAAGCGATAGGCATCGGAACAACGCATAAAGATCAATGGATCGTGAGCCAGGAATCTCGTTATCTGCCTCCTTTCGAGCGTAAAGTCGCAGTTCCCGCACACCTAATTCGACTTGAGTTTTGGATCCGAGAGGGTTGAATGCTTCTGTACACAAGTTGACGACATATCGCTCTAGAGGTTGCCATCGGCCAACTCTAGGCGAGCTGGAGGGGATTCTCAGGACACCACCATCCGTCATGGGCGTAACAATAGCCTTTAGCCATTCTTTCCAGAAGGACATGTTAGCTATGTCTCGACCTAGTATGCCATACGCACGAGGCGTCCAAAGTCCACTCTCGCCAGCAGTAAGACCCTCAATTTTAGACGCAGCGCCGTGTCTCAGAGGTCTGAGCATATCCGTCATGAGGGTAATCTTTTCTTCCACTGTGCTGATCTCGTCTTCTAGCCTCTCACGAGCTGGTGAGCCTGACGGAATCGTGGGGAGTTTTGCGAGAAGCTGTGACAGGTGAGTGCGTTCACCAGCTAAGCGAACTCCCAAGCTGGCTGCCAACTCTCGCTCTTCTTCAGACATATGGCTCTGGCGCCATTGCTCGCACTTCTTTTCCACTTCCTCGGCCACTTCGGCATTGAGTGCAGTCCAGATAATGATAGTGATGCCATACAACTTGGAGTTGTCGTCCGAAGTCATGGTGAAGCCGTGCCATGTAGATCGCGGCCTATCGTCGGATGAAACAATTTGTATATCATTGGGAAAAGCAAACATGGGCACGTAGTCGGGAAACCTTCCGCGTCGGGAGATTTCATCTCCAGCCTCCTGAGGGGGGTATCGGTCGAGGAGAACTGGTTCGAAACGTCGTTTTAAAGGATGCATGTCTGGATCGGTGTTGAGAGGTTCGGGAGGCGGTATTACGGAGTTATAGTTGCTAAGTCGTCTGGTGGTTCGAATCGAGGCTACAAGCGTTGGTTAGCGAATGTGTCCGTACTGGCTTGGCTATATGATAAGCCAAGCTCCAAGAGAAATACTAACGTGCGCGGCTCGTGCTGATCCTGTTGCTGGGCTGCTTCCGCACACTGTTCATGTCCCTAAAGCTCATCTTGCGGCGGATACTACCCTTAATGCTTCTGAGAGGACTCAGTCTGCCGCTATCGCTCTCCTCAGCCTTGATTCTCTCCGCTCGAGGATTTACCATCGGTGCCCTGGCTTGTACTTTTGCACCCGCACTGAAGCTGAGGTCTTCAAGAAAGACCTCTCGTTCAGCTGCAAACTTGACCAAAGCCTTATCGAAATCAAAATTGTCCATGAACATGGAGCCCTCGCCAAGAGTACCACTGGGGCCGGCAGTTTGACTGTTATTACCGTTACCATTGCTATTGCCGTTTGTGCTGCCGTTTGTGCTGCCAAAATTGGGAGGATTCACAGCACGAATAGTGGCGCTACTGCGGTTGCTCTTGGTATTGCCGTCCGTCTCGTCAAGAGTCTGGATGGAGAAACGGTCGGTAAGAGATATCCTGGAAAGGCGGCTGGCTGAACCTTGGCGTGAGTGGCGCGCCTTTGTCTTTAATTGGTCGCCGTTTGCGTATTCATCGTCAGATTCGCCATCCTCGACGATGGTGGACTCGACAGGAATAGCCGCGGGAGTAGGCTGCGAGTTGGGATCGTGGTAGGACACCGACTCTACGCCGGCGATCCAGAAATATTCGGCGAGAGGGGTCGAAGAGTTCTCCATGACATGTCAATCGTGATGGCTCGGCCACAGAAGGGCGAAACTGAAGCAGATGAATGAGCGCAATTGAAAGCAATCGAGTCGATGGTCGGGCTAATCTGTTCTGTTCGTCTCGCTTTGGTTGTGGTCTGGAGACGTGGGCGATCGACAAAACGAGGTCGGGGGTTGCTGGGGTTGCAGTTAGGTCATGAACGATAGCACCAGGGCCTTTATCAGGCGAGTACGAAGACTGCGATAACAGCAATTCCAGCTGCGGACGACGACTTACTGTCAAGGAAGCTTTGTCTCCTTTCAAGGTCGAGTGTGGGCAGAAAAAAAAAAGAAACTCGAAATGGGGTAAATAAAGGGGATGCGATGAGCCAGTCGCCCAGCGCCGGTCGTTAACAGGAGCCAAAGTCAGGTAGGTTCAAAGGTGGATGAACAGGTCCAACGGTCAACTGGAATCCGATAGATCGGACGGGGAAGAGACGCAAGAAGTCCAGGGAGCCACCTGAGCCAAATGATCAAGAAGTTGAAAAAACTAGAAAGGAAGGAAGAGGCTGTGATAGTTGAAGGATGGTCCAGGAGAACGAGCGAGGATTCAGTGTCGATCTGCCCTATGTTCGTATAGAACTTTCAAGGCAAGGCACCTAGTGAGAGTTGCCTGATGGAGAACGTAGGTGGATGAAATGGACTGTAGGTAGGTATAATTCCCTTCAGGTACAGGTACAGATACAGATAAGGTACTTCCAGCTGGGCGTTGGTTGGTACAGGACAGGCCCATAGGTAGGAATTACTGCCACGAGCCTGCCCAGGGCATGGGAATATCGAGCAGATTGGACCAGGGGTGTCGATGCAATACAGGGTGCTGTACGACCTGTGCTCCGTACCTGGAGGGTTCCCGTCGTTTTAGTGAGTGATGAGTGATTGTAGGGTCCAGGCTTGCCAGGTCCGGGTCCAACCCGTGGTCTTTGACCCTCCCAAAAAGTTGGAGAAGGACGACCTATTGTAGCTTCAACTTCCTTCCGGCGAGTGATGGTCCAGGGCTGCCACACCGAACTCGCGCCTAAATCCGTGGGGTTGCAATGCCCGGGCGGCAGGGGACCGTCTTTTATTTTAGGGGACCACTGAGAAATGCGCCAGGCTCCCGCTGCTAGTATCCAGGATTCATCCGCTGAGGAAGGAGGTGGTGGTCGCTATCTACAAATTATCATCCATACCTAGTAGGTCAGTTTCTCACAAGAGCCAACCGTTCGTTAATCAAACTCACCGCCGACTTCTATCTCTGTCACAGTCAACTTCAACCCGCTGATTCACACAATACCTACCTATATGTCTGGGCTTGGGCTCAAGCTTGGGCTTGAATCGACAAGGATCATTACATGCATTGTTCTATCTGCAACAGATTCAGCGGCGAAAACGAAATGCTGCCCGCATGCTATAAGCAATCGATTGATCCCAACTGCTGTACATGGTACTGTACTTTACTGCAAGGTACCTCGCAGCTGGCTGATCTGGATTTTTTGCGTTGCTGATGGATGTTAACCGATTCAGCAAACAAGTAAGCCATCGATCTTGAGACGCACGCCGTCACTTTTCTGGGCTATGCCATTCGACAGATACAATTATGGAAGGGCAGCCATCAACAGAGTCATGTGTCCAAGAATCTAGTCCACTGGACATTTCAAGTCGAGTTCCTCCTCCAGGTACAATCTGCCAAATTCAGGGGTTTCAGGCTAACAGCGATCAAAGACCTCGGCGGCAACGGATCCATAGACCATGATGGAGGTCCAATGCATTCATGACCAGACTGGGATCAGTCGTGTCATTCGGATATGGACATGAGCACTCTGCACTTCACCCCCACCGCCCGTTTTACTCTCTGCTCACACTTCACAGTGGGTACGATACCGTCCGCACCTGCAAAGCTGCGTGTGGTGCGCTGCAGACCAGGTCCTGTATCTTTAGCGTCAAGTCATATCCCTCAGTCAGGCCTCTAGGAGCCAAAGCCAAACTTCATGGATGTCCCTCCCGTCTCCATAATCATACCCACTTAGTCGCCGCCTCTGCTACATAAGCTAAGGATCGAGGTACCACACTAGCTGAGTGAGCCAACATTCCCTGGCAAGCTCATGATGTTCTTGGTTGGAGCTTTATCTAAGTAGACATCGTTGGTCGATGGTTTGAAGCCCCGCGATTGAAGATGAAAGGGAAAACAGGCCTGAACCCCAAAGTGAGGTTATCGTTCTCCCAAGCGGCTGGGCGGCCACGCTGCAAGTGCAACACTGCAGATAATAGAGGCTTCGAACCATCATCGATGGGTTGGGTGTGCCTGCGTATGCATATGCGTATGCGTATGCGGTACGCTGTAGCCGTCTGCATTACCATCCTTCACCCAGCAATCCGACTTGCAATGGCCAGAGACGGCGTCCATCACTCCTGGTAGCTGATGAGTTGGCATGTTGTCTGCCATGTGCTTCTTCGTGCCTGGTATGGCCAGCTGTAGTAGGGTGATGTGATGTGCTGTTGTTTTTTGACGACAGATGGGATGGCCTATGTACTGATTGAGGGGAATGAGACAAGGCCCGTGGTCATACAAAAACTGAACCATAAACAGAAAAGGACTTGGTCTGTGTCAGTCGTCCCCGGCGAGATCTTCCATTAATTCTTGCCCCGTCCGAAACCACGGCTTGCTCAATGGCTTGTGCGGGTGTTAGATAAAGTGCTTTGTGCTCATGGTCTCAAACACTCACCCAGCACATGTTGATTGTACTTGTATTGTACTTGTCATAAAAATGGACGCGAAACCGTTGGGCTGAGGGTGAGCAACAAGAGGAAAACCCCGATTGGACCATTTCTAGCGCATCATTCATCATGTACCTACATCAGTTACTGTATCGTGTCTTTCTCGTGGATGATTATCCAGCCCTCACCGTTTTTGTGCAGGCAAACAGCAACGGAGAGGGGCCAACAGCAGCAACAACAACAACAACAACAACAACAATAGCAATGACGCCAGGCGAAGGAAATCTTTCATTTGACAGGACTTGATAGTAGTCTCCCCAGGGCTCGGTCATGCCAACCTATCGCACCATGTAGCGTCTGCATTGTTTTCTTTTTCCTTTCTTTTTTATTTAGTATTGGTTGAACTGTATCGACTGATTGGCTAGATGCTGTTTATTGATCTCTCGATGGGCTTGCCTTTCTCTTATTTCCTTCGCAATGCAATGCAATGCAGGGGAACTGACGTAGATCCATCTCGGTTGGAACTTGACATTGTGGTTGTTGGTTGTCAACTACCCAAGGTAGTTAGTTGTTGATTGTTATTTTGTTGTCCATGTCGATATTGACGGTCTGGAAGTAGACGGTACTTCAACTCTGTTGTCAGGTACAGCCAAGGACATACGCCACTTGTCACCTCCAGGCCAGGACTCGGCGGTCGTTCTTTGGGTCGATGCTCATGCTTGCGTTGTACGAGGAAGGCAGGTGAGACGAGACGCGGATATTGATCATTACCCAATCCCAGAACCGATAAAACCCTGTAGATCGTGCTGATGGAAATGGACAACTCTTTCCATTTACAGAACTCGACGCCGATTCTGAAACAAGGCTATGATTGGTCAACATACTTGATGTAACTAACATGAATCACCAACATCTATCCAGAATCTATGAGGTTTCTTGACACAATTGACAGTTCCTTTTCGTGCTGGCTCTGTCATACTCATCACCTTTTTATCCCTCTTCCAATAGCATTATTGCTGACGTTTTCCAGGGAGGACTAAAAAAACTCAAAACTCAACCCTCAACGTCAGTCACTAGACAAAAGATTATATTTGGAGCCATTGATATGAGGCGCTACCAAATCGGGCCTCGCTTTTATTAGTCCAGGGGTGATCTGCGACCATCAAAAGTTGCACTGGCCCAAGCTGAACCCTCCCTGCCTCAGCTGTCTTTTGTTAGGTGTACACGTACATACGTGGTACGTACACCGTGATTCGCTTACAAAGAGCCCAGACTTATCAGAGATTAATTTATGTAAAACCTTGGATCTTGATTTTCATATATTGATGATCGTCATTCTTGATTACGAAGTCAAGCAGGTACAGGCATTTTATGGTTTTATCGAGATCCTTTTTTCTCAACTAAAGAGCCTAAATGAAGGCGACCCCCTGATATGATGGGCCTCATGAGAATACGAACCTGAACGAAAGCACGAGCCAGCCTCAGATGCAGGTACGGAGCGCTAAGAGAACTGACGACATCCAAGACATGACACCCGAGTTGGAATCGAACTAACAGATCTGACGAGGATGCTCCTGAACAGAAAATTCACCCTCATGACTTTCACTCTGCGTTTTGTTTACAAATCTGGAATCCACACAAGAAACGAAATAGAAAAGAGCAAAAATGCAATGGCCAGAGGGCTATCGATTTAGAGGCTGGACTATTCTGGCAAAAAGCAAAGAACCGATCCTCTTCCCCCCAAACTCAGGACTATGTTATGCCATGCCATGCCATGCTCCAAGCTGCTGTGCTAAATTTGGACAATACTAGACTAAGTGTCATTGCGTTGGTGCAGATGGTCGTTAGAGTGTTCAGCATCTCATGAACACAATTTAGTGTGCTGAGTCTTGGTCTCAAAGCACATGACGACCACCCGAATACAGTCAGTCATATTTGACCGATTGAGTGGCTTTATGTGAACACACTACAAACCAACTTCCTCCTGACTGTCGTTCTACACGTTTACTCGCGAATCGATCAACAGGTCCAAGGTACTGGGCTGTGTGCATAACCGTCTCACATACACATTCACACTCGACCGCAGCATTTGTTTCAGGTCGATCTCCGCGTTGAGATGTGTGCTGTCTGATCTTAGATTTACTGCTGTATCGTCAGTATGTGTCCTCTACCATACGGCAATGCGGCCGGTGTCAGAGATCTTAGTGCGATGCGATGCCCTTTTGCTTTTGCCTTATCCTGGTTGATGGCCCCATTGCCAGGGGTCCCTTCTTTTGCGTTCGAGAACATGATGGATTTGAAACAAAATATTTTTCGGTAAGAATATTAATAGAAATACTGCCTACCATTAGGAGTATGACGAGAAACTTGATCGTATCGTTTCTGTGACATTCCATGAGACGTTATTGCTCTTATGCCCGTGCCAGCTGCCGTTCGACGCCTCGAAAATACAATACCTGTTGAGACCTTCCCCGTGTTGCTCTGTCACTGATATTTATATGATGCAGATCTCAATTAAACTTGGTTGTTCAAAAGATAAATACTTGACTCTATTGCTCGTGAACCTAACGATGGAACGCTACTATGGACCTAACTCGGAGTTACATATCGTAGATCTCTCCTGGATACACATAGCACAGCGAATACTGCTTACGTCTCTTGGCTCTTGCATCAAATGTCACAGTTTTGTCTCATCCAAGATACACTGCGTTATCCGTCGTCGATGAATTTAGCTGTGTGCGCCTCTTGGTTCTCTCGCGATCAGCTCTCATGCAGATAGATCAGGCAGATCAATCTCGTAAAAAAAAAACTGTCTTGGATTCCATCACTAGTGCTAGAAACACCATTTAATGACAACAAGGGGAACAAGGGGTCTCGTCTTGGCACTAAACTTGCGTCCGCACGGCTCGCAAGTCTCAGCTATCATCTTGTCTAACCTCTGTTCACGTTATATAGAGTTTGAGACATTCCTCAAGCGAGTCCAAGCTACCAGCAAGCTTTGCCGATGCTTTGATTTTGGCTTTGGTAGCCGCCCGTTGTCAGAATATCCACACTCGTTCCTCGACGTACACGTTGCGTAACCCTCCAAATCTTTGGAGAATATATGTTTTTTGAGTTCTATCCAACGGTTTAGCAACCTCGGGAAACTCTAGCCTGGTTGCGCGTGTCATTGCCGTCTGTCTTAACCAATTTGCTCATGGGTATCGTTTATTTGTCGTATGTTCAACACTCTCCATCATGCCACTCGTCTCGTGCCTAGTTTACCGGTGGCCAGGTAACCTCGGTTGCCCATCTCTCCCCTCCACCCAATCCCCAGTGATCCAAAGATGATTCTCCCGTCCGCTGTTACCTCGACCTCCTCGGAGTTGTCTTCCAAGACCACGAAGCATACCTGTTCCACCTCGCCTGGGTGAAGCACCGGCTTTGCACTCCCGCTCGCCTCCCAATTGCAGTCACGATAGCGCAACCCGGGCTCAGTGTCTACCACCACCTTCTCCAGCTGCACCACGTCCTCACTGCAGTTCTCTAGCTGCGCTTCAAGAACCCATCTTCCGTTCCCTTTTGAATCATCAGACTTCAACAAGCCCACCTTTGTGCGCACAATGAGAGATGCCTTGCAGATGAATTGGTATAACTTGCGGAACGTTCTTGTGCGTCCGCTCGTCTCTGTTGCTTCATAGTAGCTCACTGTCACCGCAAGCACGTGGTTGCCCTCATCCTTGAGATCGAACGATAGCATCTTCTGCAGCGTGCCACCTGACTCGAGATCTACTTCAGGCTGGCCGCTGGACGGGCCGAGCTCGAGGCGCTGCACGGCACCCATGCCTGGGGTCTTCATCTCTGCTTCTATGCGCACATCGCGGATGTTCTTGCCAGCGTCGGTTGGAAGGTCATTGTTCGCACATAAAGTGCAGCTGAAAGTTTCGCCGACATATGCGGAGCCGAATGATACAGGAAGGTTAACGACAGGACTGAGGAGGAAAGGGGACGGATTCGAGGCCGCCTGGGAGTGGTAAGCGAGCGATGCCGAGATAGGAGCTGGTTTGGCAGATTGGCCCGCTGAGAAGGGAGGGTCGATAGGATGTTGGGTGACAAGGGATGGACGGGATAATCTTATAATTAATCATATATTAGCCAGAAGCAATCACCGGAAATTGTAGACCTTGTACACCTTACCGAAGAACCTTGAGGGAGATAGAATGGGGCTCCTTGACAGGATCGTGGGAAGGATATCGCTGGTGGCTCATCTTGACATGTTCTACTGAATCACGCGAAGCACGGTTTATAAGATATAGAGAACGAGGTATCCTGTTGCATACAAATAGCCTTGGGCGACAAGTGTGTTATGTATGATAACTCCAGCTTTATAGAGGAACATGCGATGCGACCAAGGCCTTGTTGTATCTCTTATCGATAAGGTACCGGCCCCTCTTTCACGACCATGGCTAATAATAAGTATTATGCGGGACCACCTGCGACATCCAAAAACACCTTGTCTAGGTAGTATTAACCTAGTAGGTATCGAAAACTCACATATGCACATTTTACACTTGAAGTTAGCATTACAAGTACTACGAGCTAATGTCATGCAAAATATTCAGTCCTATGTCGTGTCAGATAGCGAATATACCATAAATAACATCACCTTTTTCACAACGAATGTCCCTCGACCTGCAATATAGTCATTACTAAAACAACCAAATTTTGCGACCTACTGGAAAGGAGTGCTGCTATTTTTCAATCGCTCCTATAAAAAGATGAGCCGACGTAGGTTCCTACTAAACAGCTCGAAATCGTATTCGAGACCTAAATCAACATCCGTCTTTCCACAATGCAAACTGGAGAGTTCACGTACAGAGCCAATGGGTTCCAACTCTAGTAACAGGCTTTTCTCTCGATATACCCGGCTGCTACTGTGATATGCTCTATGAATTAGGGATTGCCCCTAAAGTCCTGGCGGAGGAGGAACCTGCGAGATATTAGCATATACCCCACGCGAGTTCAGAGGAGTTGCAGAAGGTGAATCAACCCTCTCAATATATATATTACATACCGATCCATAACCTCCTCCAGTTCCAGGAGGGGACCCAGATGGTGGAGGAGGCGGGGGG
>JAAGWQ010000211.1:155-62748 GCA_013396295.1 Fusarium heterosporum | reverse complement strand
TATTTATATTCATATTGATGATATTGTTTATCACAATAACCACGGAATACATGAAAAGATCTGGGCTGCGGCGCGCCAACCCGCGCAACCCGCTCTCACCCGCTCACCCGCTCCCGCTGCTCAGATCGTCCGTTACTAGCGCCCGGTGTTTATGGTGTGTACGATAATTAGGTGTCTAAAGTTATACTGAGTAATTGATTTGTTTGTATTTAAACATTGCATACGAGTCAATCATTTTGCGTGAATCAGGATCATGTCCCATAATTAAAAAGGAGAATACATAGTTAAAGGAGAAAAGAAAAATCAAGAAAAGCAATATCATGTCTAAGTATTCTGATTGATTGATTGATTCTCGGTTCCAGAAACCCAAAACACATAAACCCCGTCCATCTCATTACCATATCCATGTCCATGGGTCCGTCCCTCGGTCCCTCCCTGCCACATCGTTCGTATCCCAGCCACTTTTATATCTTTTCCGTCTGTCTCTAGATACATAGACATTATCTCGCCATGAGAGAGAGCAGTATCTTGTCTGCTATTCAACGCGGGAATGTATATTTATTGCCCATTATCGTATGTATTCAAACCCACGGCGAATACCGGAGTCAATTCCTCCGTTATATGAGGAAGTGAAAGTGAAAGTGGATGCGTTGATAGTCTAAATGCGGGCAGCCTTTTTAGGTTCCTTTCTAGGTTCTTTTTGGGTACGTCCCCATCACATTTATCGTTGTCGAGTTTCATCTCTCATATTCGACAATGAAAGAATGAATAAATGAATGAACGGGTTTCTTTACCTTTACATGGTTTACTTAGGGCCACCCTTGCTTACTTGTTAGCACCCATCACTCGAGTACCATTGTTTACAAACACTCGACCGACCTACAACAAGACATACAAGACAAGACTCGACGAAAAATACTCCAATTACCTCTAGTTACATACTACGTATTAACGTAATATCACGCCCAGGGACTTTATTATCAACCCACGATCTGCCTGTTGATACGCGCTATACTTTCTCTCTTTCTCTCTTTCTCTCTTTCTCTCTTTCTCTCTTTCTCTCCCTCGTCGCCGCTTCAAGCTAACACTACAAGCGCGCCCCTCCCACACTTCCCCTCCCTCCATCATCCCATCATTCATCGCACATCATCAAGCGTCCTAAAATCAGAGACATTCCGCCTCTTGTCTTGCCAAATTATCCAAAAAAGCAATAACTTTCAATTTCTGCTAGACCGCCAACGCAACACAGCGCCTCTTTCTAGCTTTAGCTCCTACTCTAGCACGCGAGCGGTCCCAGGCTTGCTTGTCCTTGTCGCTCTGTTCCTCTGTCTCTCACCTCCCCCCCTCCTTTGGAGCTTGCCCGCATGCAGTAGGCTTGTCTGTCTCTCTCTATCATACTCCCTACACCTATTCGAAGACTGTAGAAAAGCTTCGGGTCCCCCCCCTCGCTCCGTCGTGAAGCTGGCTCTTGTTCTCACGATGCGTCGCGCCGCCCTTGACAAGGTAAAGAGACGCCTACTAGACGACCCTACGCAGTCTATCGATGCAGATGCAAATGTACATGCAGATGCAGATGCAGATATAGGTATTGATGAGAATATAAACGCAAACTCAAACCTAATTACCACTGGATCCGTTGCTGATTCGTCAGCCACTGTCGTCGATGATCTCTTGCGGGATGAGGCTCTTCAAACTAATCAACACCAACTTGTCGACTCCGCCACCATCACACTCAACGACGCCATTCACAACCTCAAAGGCTATTTACAACCTCACAACGGCCAGCCTCAGCCTCAACCTCAACCTCAGCCACAGTACGGCTCGACTTTCCTCTTCACTGCTGGCCAGTCTTATTCTTTCTCGGAACCTGTTATCGACTCGCCCATGACAGATGCGTTCCCCGCCGACCTTGACACCATCTCCGCTTCCGCTTCCACTTCCGCTGTCATTACCAATACAACCCCGATCGTCCTTTTGACCTCCGATCCCACGACTTCAACTGCCGGCTACCCAAATCAGATTCAGACTCACAGCCATACCCACGGCCCTGAATCGGAATCCTACGACTCCGATTTCGACTCCGAACCCAAATCTGGCTCGGGCCTAGACTTGGACCAAGACGAAGAAAACGGCATTGACCTTGACCTGGAACTCCCCAGCCGCTCACCTCACACAGACCATTTCTGGGTCCCTTCCTCACATCTCGACCCCGACCCCGACTACGTATCCATCTACCACGACGTGGATCATGACCTGGAGATGAGCGATAGCGAAGGCGGCGTTCCTCTGGACGACGACGCTCTCAGCGAATTCGAAATCCAAACATATCAGCAACCTGCTCAACCCGAGTATAATCATGAGCATGTCCCTACAATGGGCTCAGTCAACTATCTTGCATACTCTCTTCCACAAACCTCCGCCCTAGCTGACACGGATCTGACCATGGACGCTGTCCCACCCCCAGCGCCGTGGGACGCTATTCCTGACACTGACAGCACGCCAACATCACCGCCAACCCCGACTCCCATGCCCTTGGAGCCCCTTGGAGGCTCTTTTATCGAGAATCCAAATCCTAATATGTTTGGGTCCATAAACTTGGGCTTGTTTGATTTCTTATCCCACTGGGCATACCAAGCCCGGTTTTCTCCCAATCCATCCGTGCCACGGACGAACGCACCATGCCCAGAAAACATCCGTCGCCAAGCAAATACTCGACTACACGATGTTCGCTACGATGACTTGCATGGTGATAGTTTCGATATGCAAGGTCTCGATTGGGAATCCATGAACACAACTCGACAGCACGCCCGTCGAGAACGGAGAAAGACTTTCAAAAATTACGTTAACAAAGAGGGTTCAGATAAATGGAGTGTAAGTCTTACGTTTCCCAGTCGATCTTTTGTTTACATGTACTAATATCACGACCCAGCGTCACATGGCTGATGTGGATATTCCTTGTTCCAAGAGCTTCATGAGATTCAAGCGATTTCTTGTCCGTCAGGATGTCCACTTGGCTCACTTTCAACTAAGAAGCGTCCTGGCATGCCCTTCAATTTCACAGGTTTACTACCCGGGTGGCAAGGGAGTCAACTGTATAAATCCTGTCTCGGGAAAGACAGAACTCAAACTCAACAACAGTCACATACATGGCCTTGGGGCTCTAATATCTACTCTTGACGTAAATTACGGAGTCATGTTTGCAGGAACGTTCAACGGCGAATATTATCTCAAGAGGTTAGACTCTGAAGATAAAAAGGACTACTCGGAAGGAAACATCACCTCGAGTATGGGAGGCATCACAAACCATGTCCAAATATATCAGCCTCGGCAATCATCTGTTCCTGTTGCTGCCATCTCCAGCAACGACGAAGGATTCCGTGTACTTGACCTCACAACAGAACAATTCATCGCACAGAGTAGATATCGATTCCCTCTTAACTGCTCACGCATCTCGCCCGATGGCCGCTTGAGAGTTATGGTAGGAGATGATTTCAAGGTCTTGATTACGGATGCCGATTCTGGCGAGATCCAGCAGGAGTTGTCCGGACACCGTGACTATGGCTTTTCTTGCGACTGGTCTGACGATGGCTGGACGGTAGCCACAGGATTCCAGGATAAAGGCATCAAGATCTGGGATGCCCGCCGTTGGTGTGATTCAAGGGGTGTGAGTACACCTCTGTGCACTATTAGGTCAGAGATGTCTGGGGTGAGAAACCTGCGCTTCTCCCCAGTTGGCAGTGGCGAGAGGGTGCTCGTCGCTGCTGAGGAGGCCGATTATGTCAACATCATTGACGCCCAGACATTCTCCAGGAAGCAGACCGTCGATATCTTTGGCGAAATTGGCGGCGTTGCTTTCACAAACGATGGGAAAGATCTCAATGTTCTTGTGAGTGATCGCGATCGTGGCGGTCTCCTCCAGCTTGAACGATCCGGTCTTGGACCCGAGCCATTTTTCCATAACTCTTGGCGCCGTTATCATGATTCTGGAACTGATCAGTGGCGCTACCGCTCTGACGAGTATTCACATCTTGGCGAACTCGCGCATCGCAATCCTATCTCGACCGATGCCTTGCCAATCTTCTAAAGAAGGTCATATTTAATTCATTCTTCGATCCTGACACACAAAGCGTGCGCATTTCATTCAAACATCGTTCTTATACTTACTCGACCTCACTGGTCGCTCTCATTATTTGGAGCATACTGCATTATACCCCTTTTGCTGTGGCTTATCCTCAACTTACAATTTGTTGAGAAACTAGACATGGTGAACTATCCCGACATGGCATTTCCGTGTAGGCCAAGATGGTTTATCCAAAGAACAAGGCAACGAAGTCGTGGGTTACAGAGCTGTTCTACGTCATATTCTTGGCACTTTTTTTATACACTTTTATCTTCATCATTAAAGCGGAGGGTCAGGGGTAAAGCCCAATCATTTTAAGGAACTTTTAGATGCCAGGACAGCGGCAACAGGGACTTGTCTTCTTTGGGTGGCACTACATGCATATATAGATTTGGCTCTTGGGCTTTCTTACTTATTCTTCGTTGACAGGGAAAATCGGAACCTGGGCAAGTTTGAGAACTTGGAAATTGAGTGTGTTGATTGTATATCCCCATATAGCTTGAAAAAACACCATGGGATGTCGAATCATTTGACCCAAGACTTGATCAATTACCCACTATCCATTGAAAATGCTTCATCCCGTCACGGTTACGCGGGGGAAAAAAAATTATATTTTTTTTTTCAGACAATGCCACCGATGCACAGAAAAGGTCACACGTGTTTAGATCTGAGACAGACAGGAATTGAGTCAAGTTGTAAATAGCTGACCAATCCAGACTCCTATACAGGATAGTTTCATCATCATTCCAGCTGAGTCTTGCTCATTCGTGGTTTGAAAGTCTTACTGCCAGAGTATTGAAGACTTCAATATAGGTAGTTGTGTATCATGTTTGATGGGGATGTGACAGCCATGACAGCTACAATACTGAAGAAAAGGACTATGCACAAACGATCTCGCACTCTCAGTCTAGCACGTTCTCTATCTATTGTTTATTGTTATGCTTTGTTTAAAGATGGACTCAATAAAAGTATCTCGCCCGCAATGGCCTTTTCTCCCTTGTATCAACTCCAACCATCACGGCATACTGACCGCCTGTCCCAACTCCCCTTTCTGTTCCAAGTATCTTGTTCGGCCGGTGAGACAGGCGTCAAGGTGCTTTCACTTTTTGTCACAACGCCCCGAGTGGTTGGAAGGTGGGCTGATACACATGTCTTACCAGCTCACCCGCCACTGATGCTTTGTCGCGTTACTATTTATCCGTATCATAGCACACCGATAGCTGAACTGATAGTCCTCGTGTAGATTTACTAGAGCTTTTAGCTCGAACTTCACCATGTGCACATCAATGGATCATATTGCATTCGACATTACAGCACAAGTAAAATGGATAGAGTATACACTAGTGAATTACAGCATTATGGGCCAGGAGTGAACAGCCTGGCCTTATAGTATAGATCATAGGCAACATTTCTTCTGCCGTTGAAGTGGCTTTCGCTGATAATTCGCTTAAGAGCCATAAAGGCACATATACCATAAAATACTACCGCAGAGACCACAAATGAAACGGTGATAAACAAGAGTTCGTATATTGACTGAATCATGAAAAGACAGGATTCATTAGAGGATCGTCTTCAACCGCCCGATCACTTTCATTTCTCTCTTTCATGTTGCATTGATGAAAGCGCCAAAATGTATTGTCCTATGAGGATGATGCGTGTAGTTGTCTTGAGAGAAAGAAGACTGTCGGCTTTCAGACTCCTCTCCCGAAGGCTCTTGTTTGGTGTCGAAGGTGGTGTGATGCGCCGCCAGAACGATGGGCAAATGAGAATAAGGTTGCTAGAGGTGAAAGAAGTGAATTGGCCGGGCGGTTTTGGTCATAGATTATATACAACATTTAACATGCTCCAAAAATTGAATCAAGTACAAGATGCTAGAGCATGCCGCAAGCGGTGTTGAACACCTCCACAGCTGTTTAGTAGCCGGAGAAGGAAGATGCGCAACCCCAGCTTCGCTCACAGTTGCAGCTACCGGGCTCCTTCCACATGTCATTTTCGTAGGAGAAGAAGACGGTCTTGTCACCACAGCTCTCACGAATAGACTCGATAGCCTCGGCCTGCTCCTTCTTACCAGGGCAAGCAACACCGTTGCAGTTACCGCTAGAGGGCCAACCGCATTCCAGGTTGATGACATCATTGCCCTCGCAAATGTCACGTAGGAGATCGAGCTGGCCAGCAACAAACTCACCGGCGTCCTTAGGAGCGGTGTCGGGGTTGAAGTAGGGGTGGATGTTGGCGCCGGTGACATCGACAGAGGGGCAGATGGTACTCTTAACATCCTCTCGTTGCCAGATGTTAAGGGTCTCAGCGATAGTGTAAGGACCGTTGTAGCCAGAGCACTTCTCCTTGACAACTTCGATAAGCTCCTTGAGTTCCTGGGGAGTACAGAAGTTGTTCATGATGGCCTCGTTACCGACGGTGAAGAGCTTGACCTGATCCCACTGAGCCCACTTGGCAATGGCATCGACCTGCTCCTTGATCTCAGGGGTCTCGTAAGAGCAGCCGGAGGCCTTGACAAAGACACCAATGATCATGTCGATGCCGTGCTTCTTGCAAGCAGGGGCGACAGTCTCAAGAGTATCACAGTCAGTAGAGTAGGATCGGATGATCTGGAAACCTGCTTGCTTTAGAGCACCAATGTCCTTGTCGACCTGATCTCCAGACTTGCAGTCACCAGTGGAAGCCTCGTAAGGGGTATAGGTAATGCCGTAATGGTCATTTCCACCCTTCAGGTTGCCAGGGGTAGAGGGCTTCTTAGGAGCCACTGGCTTAGGCTTGGGCTTGGGGGCCTCGGAGGGCTTTTCCTCGGCGGGCTTGGTGTACACGGGAGTCTCGGGGGCAGAGTAGACGGGGGCTTCGGGCTTCTTGGATGCCTCGGGGGCCTTGCTGGGAACCTCATAGACGGGCGCAGTAGGCTTGGGGGCCTCATAGGCAGGCTTGGTAGGCTTCTCCTTAGGAGGCTGGGGCTTGGGAGCCTCAGGAGCCTTGGGAGTCTCGGGGACCTTAGTGGTGGCGGGAACACCAGACTGAGAGTAAGGGCAGACGTAAACGTAGTCGGTCTCGGTGACGGTCACAACCTGCTCGGGGGCAGTGTAGGTACCAGGGACATAGCTGGTAGGGACAGGGTAGACAAGGACAGTCTCCTCCTCGCAAGTCTTGGTGATGGGGGCAATGGTGTATGTGCCAGCTGAGGGGCAAACGTAAGTGGTGGTCTCGATAACGCTGGTAACGACACCCTCATGCTCAGTCTCCTTGGCGTAGGGGCAGGTGACAGTGGTAGCAGTCTCAACAATGGTGGTGATACCGCCCATGGTGTGGGTTCCAGCGGGAACCTTGGTGGTCTCGCCGACGCAGACGGTGGTAGACTCGGTCACGGTCATGGTGGTGGCAGGGAAGGTGTAAGTACCGGGAGTAGGGCACTTGTACTCCTCTGGGGTAGGAACGGGGTGAACCTCGACCACTGCGGTGGTGGTGGTGGGAACAACAGGCTTGGGAGCCTCATAGCTGGGGACCTCGTGAACAGTGGTGGGCTTAGGCTTGACAGCCTCCTGAGTGATAGCCTGCTTGGTGGGCTTGGGAGCCGAAGGAGGGTTGGGGACAACTGCATCAAACGTTAGTATGCCGGCATTAATAGGAATAGAACTTGTCCATACGAGTAGGTTGGCCGTGGTAGGTGGTCCAGACGGTGGTACAGGTAGGCACGCAGACCTCTCCACCGCGACGGAATAAATCATGAGCACGACGGTGCTGGGGCAAAGCAGCCTGAGCACCAGTGGCCATGGCCGCAACGGCGGCAGCAGCAAGTCCTCCCTTCATTTTGAGAAAAGGTTCGGAAAAGTTAAGGTAGAATTAGTTGGCGTAGGAAACGAATGTCCGCTGAAAGAGTGAAGCGGTAATTGGGTAACAGAAAACGAGAGGACGAAAGCGAAATTAACAAGATGCTCTCTAGATTCGCGAAAGACAGAACCGTGAAGGAAAGAAGAGAGAGAGAAAAGAGGAGGAGCAGAGCGGTATATTATGAAGAGATTCTTGCTGGGCACGGTGTTATTGCCTCTACCTGTAACCCGGCCTGTTGTGCCTTGGCCTGCAGTGCCCAGACAGCCATCGCATTAACAAAAGATAGCCTAGTCATGAATGGAGGTCTGAAGGTACCTTGCACAATGCATGATAGCGGCGCCAGATGCCAGAATTCAGGTACCCGTCTCCCAGTGGCATGTCCCGATGTGTCCTGTGCCTCGTAGGATGAACTGGGGTCAATCATTATATTGGACTACCGTTGGTGCAATACGTCCATCATTACCCGGATCGCACTAGAAACCCCAGCATTTGACTAGGGGTTAGAGAAGAAAAGGAGAACGCTGTGGAGCACGGGGCACGATGTAATCTCGTGGTTTCGACAAGCTCCAGGGGCACTTGCTCACGTTGACAATACCAAGCCTCTCTCCATTGAGGCTTAGACCAATCAACTCGCCGAACAGTCAATATCATTTGTGTTGAAGGAACCTATCATGAAGCGATATTAGTCCAAGAATGAGGCTTCTCTGGTCGCTGGTTGGTCACTTGACTATGAACAGGGGCCCGAGATGAGAAGACTGCAAACCCCGATTGTGGACAAAGTGAATCCGCCTAGGAGATGAGCGGCCTAGGTATCGGAGTTGCATTGTGCGGGAATGTTCATCTCAAGGTTTCAATCCCTTAGATATCTCGGTTCCAATTGTTGACTTGTTGCCCAGTACCAACCTTATGTTGAGCCAATTCTTAGAATTCCACATGATTAAACAATCGGTTCGTCGGCGAGTGGGGTCGAGAGATTGTTCCTGCATCTGTCATAGTCCCCTAATCTACCCTAGCGGAGGTGGCGCCGCGCTTGCTGGCCATCCAAGGGTTCGAGTTTGTTTTAGTGACTTGGGATGTCTGCTTCTATCACTGTGTCGTCACTTTCCCCTCGCGCTTTGGCTTAATGAGCAGTCGTTATTGTATCGACGACGGGGCCCCAGAGGCATAACACACAGCGTGCAGCCACCGTTTGCGGGGAATCAATGGATACGCTGAACTCGAAATGCCGGGGCAAAAGCTTGTCGGTCGGCCTGGTCCAGGATCGAAACAGCTAGACCCAATGTCGTGAACAGTAACATGGCCCATGGTGGTCTCGGTCTTGATATAATTGCAGTTCGTATTTACCGTCGCATCGCGAAGCATTTCCGTCTTACCGAAAACCCTTTGATCTCGCGAATTTCTTGCAGGATGATTAACATGATCAGTCCTGTTACACCGGCGTGGCAAATTGACCGAAATGCCAATGCAAGCTTGCCAGCTTGCCAGCTTGCCCTATCTAGGGCTGCAGAGTCAACGAAGCATGCTTGGTTCTCGCAGTAGGTTCAGGTCAATAATAGCAACTTCGGCAGAGAGATTGCAATGCTGATCTATTGAGATCACTTTTGCTAAAATTGTACGAACCACCACACACGCTTATTTACCTCGAGCGGTCGCTGGTTGGGCAATGCTCGGCAAAGCAGGGTTCCGTTCCAATTAAAGAAGGTCTCTAAGTTAAGACTCTCCCAAGAGGGAGACTACTCGCCAATAGACTGGTAGCTGGTGCTTCAATGATGTGACGGTCGATTCACTAAGTGCCTAGATCAGTTGACGACAGATTTTGGAAACGGTTTCTATGCCTTACCAAATCCCCTGCCCCTTTTGCTGTAATCCGCGGAGCGAGGCTTAGTGCGCTAGCAGAAGTGTATACGGAGATTGCAGTTTGCCGCTGTTCCTCAATAAATGCAATGGTGATACAGAGATGAAGTTCAAGTTATGTTCTACGCACTAAGCTACAGCGGCATCGCCTACCATTTAGAAATGGGTTGGAGGTTGGCACTTGCCTCACTCAACATGTGAAATGGATGACTGATAGACTTCAGTTAAAGTGGAAAGAGCTATGTCATGTGACATCGCGACAAAGGAAGTCGCCATACGCAGTAAAATTTTCAAACTCGCGTTGTCCGAATTTGATGTACATATCTCGATTAAAGATACCTGGCTACCTAGGTATAATAATTTTCGAGTATGCTGCGGTCATCAGCTCGTCAGTATGTTTGCTGGAAGTGTCTTTCGCACACCCGGAATGGTTTGCGATCCTCGCTTTCGTCTGTGCAGTCCTTGAATGGACGACGACATAACGTCTGTGACTCTAATACCACCCTGATTATATCATATCCTGACTTTCCATGCAGTATGCCACATCAACTGAGGACCGTCGTCAAAACACATTTGGTCGGTCGCACATCCCTACGTCTCTACCTCAATCGACTCCCACCATAGACAAGAGACCGATTAGAGAGAGACTCCAAGAATGGGTTGCCACCAACGATCCCGACGGGGAGGTAACTCACATTGTTCCAGATCTTTCGTTTTGGACGACCGTGACAAATAGCAACACTCGCCCTCAGTCTACTGGCTCCTCTGAGATGGACAACTTCAAATCAGATACTGTCGGTATGATAGACACAGTTGAGAACATTACGGACGATGATGCTGAAGCCGCTATTGTTGGCAACAAAACTCAAACGCCAGGCGATTTGATTGAGATGAAGCAGCCCGGTTCGCGAATGCCTCTGTTTGGCATATACTTGGGATATTTTGGCGGGAGGTATCACTTTTACACCAATACTGGCAGGTGGGCCATCAGTATGGGCTTCTCTGCGCTCTTCTCTGTCTCCAAGTTCATATCCCCAAGCGAGCTGAAGCCGGTCCTTGACTTGATCCCTCCAAGTGCCACAGCCGATGAATACGAAGATCTGCGAAAACAAGACAAGGGGCCAGGACGAGAAGTCGGTGCCCATCTGATTCAAAAAATGAAGCGGTTCATGTCTGAAGCGGATCAAGCCTACCAAACGAGTCTCAACAGCTTAGACCGGGCAAGATCTTTGGTTTCGGATGGGAAAAGGACCAAGTACCTGAGTTTGTTTGAGCTGGCCGACTTGCTGCTACCCAGGTCCCTCAAGCAAGGTGGCCAGTTTCCACCTGCTGCGTTATACGCAGTCCATACGGCTCTCCTACGTAACGACTTCATCTTCCGTCCATTGAGCCCATCAGCAGACTGCCATCGAAAAGATCACTTGTTCGAGATTTTCCCATATCAGGACTTCATGATGATTAATCGTGTGGCGCTAATGATCCGCGAGTATATTCACATAATGGGAAGGACAACGGGAAATGTATCAGCACAGGATCTGTCGACTACCGCATTCGGTACCTTCATTCTGAAAGCAAGAGAAGTTGTTCTTGCCAATCGAAAGAAGCGCTCTTGGACACCATATGGGATTCTGGCTCCTACGTCAGGCGTGGCCCTTGAAACAAAGGAGTGGTCAAGGAAACATATCGAATTCATTCGCTTCCTGGAGTGGTGGGCGAGCTATGATCTATTTGAAGATGCTTCGTATTTGCACGCGGACGGTGCTCTTCTACTACGAGCTCTCGGGCTATACGAAGATACTGAATTGGACCGGAGTTGCGCCTGGACCTTTCTACAAGAATTAGGGATAATTCCGCCTTGGGAAATTCCCTCTCGCTACAAAGTTCGTTTCCCCGAAGTCAAGATCCAAAGCGGCGGTGGCCTTATTCGAGAGACACCGCTTAGCATCGAGGGTTCTACCCGTCCAGATATTGCGAAAGGCGCCAGGAGAGACTGGGCTGATGAGCCCGTCTTCTGTATCGACGCCCCCTCAACTATGCTTATCGACGATGGTGTTTCTCTGGAACGCACAGGCAAGCCTGATGAGTTTTGGATCCATGTGCATACAGCCGATCCAGCATCAGGGATACGGCCTAATTCCGAGCTGGCTAAGTATCTTGAGTTGATCCCCGAAAATATCTACCTTCCTGGTCACTTTCAGGCCATGCTCCCGCATGATCTTGGGTTGGAAGATTCAGGAGATTACAAGTCAGAAAGCTTGGTTGATCAATACTCCCTTGCCAATGGCCGGCCTGCGCTCACTTTCAGTGCAAGGGTTAACGAGAGCGGAGATTTGCTCGATTACAAGATTGAGCCGGGTGTTTTACACAACGTCAAATACTTGGATCCAAAGGACGTCGCTGAGTTTTGCAACGAGCCTCCACCCCCTGCAGTCTCTGATCAGACTCTTGCTGTTGGCCAGCTGCCTGATAAGGTCAACACACCACCGAACCGACCTATGGTGTCGGCTCAGGATTTGGACGATAGAAGCAAGGAGGACCTTATGACTCTATACCATCTTGCTCAAGCCCTCAAATCAAAGCGTCTCCGAAAGGGGGCTTGGCCGGCTTTCTTGCCTGGCGCTTCTGTTACTGTCGCTTTCGAGGATGTGCCAATGACTCAAGCAGAAGATACCAAGGTCCTGCCAGCTGACCCATATATAAAGGTTGGCTTTGAGGCATTTAATGGCGCTTCTGTTGTATCAAACACTATGGTGCTCGCCGGTGAGATTGCTGCTCGATGGTGTTCCGACCGCAAAATTCCTCTCCCTTACCGACGAGACGTGCATTCGAAGAGCAACATGCCTAGACTCCTCGATTATGCCACTACAGAGCTATATCCTCTTCTAGAAAAAGGCATTGCACCGTCAGCTGCTCAGCGTCACGAGTTACAGCGATTGACAGGTGGCATTGAAATGTCAACAGAGCCTGGGCCATATTTCATGCTTGGCCTGGACATGTATGCTAAAGCCACCTCTCCTCTTCGTCGCTTCTCTGACCTCATTGTCCACTGGCAAATTCACGCGGCACTGGCACATGAGCGTAATGTAAAGCACAGTCCAGATGCTCAAACTGATAACCTGAACGATATCCTGCCTTTCACCGACCAAACGCTCCCCAACACACTCTCCCTGCTTCGCATGCGTGAGAGGATGGCTAAGACGGTGTCTCGCGGCACTAAGGAGTGGATGCTCATAGCGCTTGTGCGGGCCTGGAAGTTCGAAGGGACAGTACCGAAGCAATTATGTTTCACCGTTGACGCTCGGTGGAAGCGAGGTGTGTCGGGCAGGATAAACCTATTTGATATGCCAGCCATTCTCACTGTTGAGGGCATCGATGATCTTGTTCTCGTGAAGGATATTCACGTGGGCGATAAATTCGATGTCGAGCTGGCTAATGTTAACGTTCACTCTCGGCAAATCTTCGTCAAAGCGCTCAAGCACCATGCCAGTACCAAGCCAAGGCTACAAGATCTTGACCAGCCGGCACTTTCCCCGGACACCCCGGTCGTGACCCTGGCCTCGTGAACTACGCCGCAGCGTCTTCTCGAACATAGACTTTGTTGAGATGTGGAACAGGCACTAAGCTTGACCGTCACCGCCTCGAAGGCAATGTCATGGCTTGCTTGATCGTGAGTGAGATTAGCGGTGTTTCTGTCTCACCTTTCTGCACATTATCCCCCCTTCGGGCCTCCATCCGCCAACGGCTTGAAGTAATTATCCGTTGACTGACGTCGAGTTGTTCAGTTCTTCCCCGCATTTTTTCCCACATCCCCCCGTCTTGTCACCCCCTCACCCCTGCATCGAAAAACATGGGGTTTCCTTCTAGAGGATTGATTGACAGAACCCTGACGTGGTCCATAGGGGAGTCTTATGCTGCAAACACACTGTACGATACATGATCTCAGGGGAGACCTGAGCTCACCTGTAGATCTCCCCTGGCCTGGTGTACGTCATATGTACCATATCTGTACCATGTTTTTTTACCAGAACCAACCCCAGATCTGGGGGAGCTTTGGAAGACAAAACCATGGGATATACAGCAGATCATCCAAATATAGAACCACAATAACCAAACATGTATCGATGGCAAACCTGAGTATGACAAATGACCATCGTTGGACAGCACAGCTTAAGCAGAGATGACAGACATGCTCGGCTAATCGCCTCGCTCATACGACTAACTTCGGAACATGCATCCAAACCATTATACCCATGTCGAAAGCTCCCATATCATGAAATATCAACCATGACATAGTATCTGCCCATGTCTTTTTTGGCAGAATTGATGATTTGCTAGGGCACGTGGAATGAGGTCACGCGCGCAGAAAAGAACAGACCAGCATGCGTTCCGTTTCCCCCAACAAATTTCGCAACATGCATCTCAATTGGCGATCGATATAGTACGGGCAAGACGCTCATTGGTCTACTACGTTGCCGGCGCTTTGAAATGTGGCAAAGCCAAGCCCTGCATTTTGAGATGGTAACTGGAGTCACTACGTAAGGTAGTAATTAAGTTAAGGGTCAAGATGATCAGCAAGGTACGCATAGTACAAACAGACGCAGCTTCAAGAGATGGTTTGCCTAATTGTTTGAGTTAGCACAGAAATTGACATGATGTAAAACACCGTATTATTTGGCCATAGTGTGCTTTTGTCTTGTTTTATCACGGTTACTCTCCAGTCTTTGCGTACAATGCGATTCGACCCCTGTCGTTCTCTATGTACAACGAATTCCACCAACGCACTGAAGATCCGGTCCTGTTGCCATTTGCCGTTTGTGTCCTTCTTCTTCTTTTCTTCCGTTAGTTTGCCCCTGCCCTTTCCTTGACCATACCGTACCGTAGAGTCGCCATTGTCGCCGAAAATCAATTGGCCCCGTTTTTGACCTTTGCCCTTTGGATTGTCCGTCCTTAACCGCCAGAGACCCGCCTTTAATCCGTAGCACCCACCCACTTGCCCATGGGATATCATGAAGGCAGAAGAAAAAAAATAAAACCCGTGAACCCTTGCCACAAAAGAAAGACGCGATTGAAAAAAAAAAATTAACGCCGAATATCCACCGGGGCCTGAATCTTCCGGAATGATCATTTGCCATCACCCCAAATCTGCGGCTGGGGCCTCGGACCGGGGGTGTCACGAGGCAAGATGATCCTTAATCAATAGACCTGAAAACCAATGGCAAAGTCTTTGGCTGTAACTGGGCTGATGATTTGACTCTCCTTGGCCCGTGGGATCCCTTCGAATCCACCCAGCTCTGATGCATACCATGCATGTTGCTTTTCTTTAACCATTTTGTTTGTGTCCGTTTGTTATTACAGACCATGCATGAGACAAAAATGCGATTCCGTTGCCGCTTTCCAAGATGTCGTCGTGACGCCGACCCAGTCTGATGAAAAAGGGGACTCGGCTCGTGGCACCGCGGTAGTGCGGGTAGGCCAATATTAATTACCCTCGCAAATTCCTGTATATAAATACGCTTTTGTTGATGTTGTCGTGGCGTCGTTTCAACTCACGATATGTGAGCCACAAGCTTATAAGCTTGCTCAAATTCGAAGTGCGTCGCTAAATCAAAGGCGAGCGCCAGTATAATCATTATTTCCTCCAGCCAACGTTCCAGATAACGTGGGCGATATCACGAGCAGTGTTGACGGTGTCAATAACACGGCCAAAAATACCATCACCTGATTGCATTTCGCCTTCTTCGTAAGGCATAAACATGCCGGATGGTGTGCGTCGCATACCGGCAGGCTCCTCACAAAGGCTGCCCGATGAGATGGATCTGTTTAGGCCGCCGTTGGTACCTTCGTTAGGGGGTGACGCCCACCCCAAGCGGGGACTCAACAACGCATCGTCGAGGCTATCTTCATGGTCTTCCTCGCCGAAAAAGAACTTGCCGGACTGTTTAGCGGGTCTCAGGGTCTCTTGTGAAGAAGAAGGGGACATAAGTGGGCTTCGAGAGTGTTTCATAGCGGTCTCTCGCGGCTCCGGTGTATCTTCGCGGTACTTCAGGGTGGTGGACGGTAGCTTGGCAATGGTCTTCCCTTCGACTGCAGGCTTTGGCTTCAGTGTCTTGCGTCGGGAGATAGGTCTCTTCTTTGTCTTGACTCGCTTCATCATGACACCATCATCCGAGTCACTGTCAGACCCATAATCAACCATGTCGTCTTCTTCTTCTTCCTCTTCTTCGCCCTTAGCTTCGAGGGCGATGCACTGCTCAACTTGCTCATTGAAGTGAATGTGTTTCCGTTCAGAACTGGGGGAAATGATTCCAGATGACTCCATCGAAGGGACAGCGCTGCTACTTTCTCCGCTCAATCGGCGTGACGCAAATGGGTAAGCGAAATAGTCTGTAGATGATCGACCAAGGTGAGGTCGAAGAATTCCTCGCGTCTCCTGGGCCTTGACAGCCGCTGTAGCTTGCTTCAATAGCGAGGCTGTTGAGAGTGATCGCTGAAGCATGACTTCAGACATACTTCTCTTCTTGAGAATAGGCTTCTTGCTGAGGTTGGCAAACGAGTCACACTTAGACAGAGAGACACTTGATGGCTCCGTATGGGTAGGGTGAATGTTTTTCGGTCCGGATTGCAATGGGCCATAAAGCCAAGTAACATCGCAGTCCTTGAGCCTTGTAAACGTAAGCATTTTGATTATCTTAAGGGGCACTCCGGGGAGACAAACCAGTTTAGCGATTCGGGGGAGATTGTCTTAAGGTTGTTCTTGGCCTTCATCCATGTCCTCCATGAAGCATTTTCCAATCGAGCGCTGTTAGGGAACTCGCCTCGTCGAGTCACCACGTATCTCCATGATGACCAGATATCCTCCTCCCTCCATTCGTGAGATAGATAGTCGACTTGACGAGATGGCCTGCTTGAAACTGCGGTGTCATCTTCCGCATGCTCAGACTTTTCGTGTTCTGGAGTTTCGGGTCTTGATGTGTCGTCAGAACTCTCTTCAGGGTTCTCATGCTCAGCAGGAGAGACAGTGTAAGAGTCGCCTGTTCGGGGACTGGGGGGTGGTTCTAGGTTATCATCGTGGTGGATTTGAGAGCGAATCTCTGGGGGAACATAGAACTTCTCCTGGGCGAAGGATGGAAACATGAAGTGATCCTCAGGCGATTCGGCGAGTCCAATGGCGTCGTCGTAGTCGGAGGCGATAGAGAGGTTGGTGGCAGGTGTTGATGCGTATGAAAGATCGACGGATTCAGCGTGCACGGTACGGGGTGACGAGGGAGCCGACGATGAGTTGGATTCGGCATATGACTCTGAAACAGACTTGTAATGATCGCCGAGGTGAGAAGAAGTGGAAAATGTAGAATTTGAGGAGATGAAATTGGAGTGAGAATGGGAGCGTCGTAGACCGGAGCCGGCAAAGTAACCGTTGTCGTCTGATGGAAGAACGACAGCCATGGTGGGAGTTTAGAAAGAACCGTGAGAATGTTTGTTTCAATGCCGCAGCACCCGGAAGAGGTGAGGTTCAAGAGATTCAATGTTAGAAACTCATGTGTACAAAAGAGTCCAACGGTGGTAGTGCGCTGTTGTGTTGGTTGAATGAGGTGAATTGGGAGAGAGTTGAAGATCCAGCGTGGGTACGAAGTATATAGAATAGAATGGGTTTGACAATGTGGGTGGGGGGCAGGCTTATAGCAGTTGCAGGCATAGAGTCAACCTAACAGCAGGCGATAGCCGGGGCTCCTTTTGGAGGGCAGGTGGGCAAATCTGTTTGGGGCTAGTTTCTAGCGTACCGGAGGAGTACGTATCGTAACCCGGTGCTTGTTGTTGGTGTTGTGGGTGTGGGTTTTGAGACTTTGGTGTATGGACTAGTAAGGTTGGGTGTGTACGCTCAATGGATGGCAGGCCAGGGATGAACTAAACCTGGTCGAGGCGTGGTGGCGTTGAAGCGACTGAGACCTCCCCAGACCCAGTTGCGGTGACGAATTTCGTGGGGACAGCCCCAGGTGAGGTGCTTTGTGCTTTGTGCTTTGTTACCGTACTGTACTGCACTGACACTTCGGTCACCGGCCGGATAGCGGAGGCGTGCGCCCGCTACGACGGTAATTGGGCAGGCGATTGCAGTGAGTGCTTAGCGTAGTGGTAGTGTGGTTGTTGATCTCCCCCGGGTTTGAGGTGAGAAAAGAGGAGAAGGGCGAGATGAACACAAGAGTCGAGAGAAGAGTATAAATGTTGGGGAGAGGATAGTAAGGGAAGCGGGGACGAGGTAGGAGATAAATAGAGCACCTACAATTGTACAAATAGGTAGGTCAAGTAGGTTAGGGCAGGTGCCTGGGAAGCAATCAATGGGAAGGAACTTGAAGGGAGAGCGGGGGAGATAAGAAGCCACAAAGAGACGAACTACAAGTCAAATGCACGCAAAGTTACAGTAAGATAGTACTATAGAGTACATGATCAGATAGTGGGAAATACAACCGAACACCAAAAAAGTATATTCAAACGAGGGACCGATGAGATAATGATGGAGGGCGTCGTCCTTGGGCGTACAACTAGAGACATGCTGTCGAGACGGCATACCAGTAATGGAAGAGAAGGGTTCGGTGAAGGGAATGACGATTCTGAATGTTGTACCTCTCATCTCCTCTCATCAACTCACTTCAACTCAACTCAACTCAACTCAATGCAACTGCCAACATCTACTGTAGCTATAGGTGTGTGTCTGTGTGTGCCTTTAGCTGCGTTACGACTGGCGGGTTAAGACGGCATCATTGCCCCAGATTCAACTTCCCCAGTTTAGCATTGTGCTTGTGTTCCTGTGGGTGAGATTTATCAAGGTCAATGCGACAGACAGGCTGCAGGGCCGGTCAAGTTTCCAGGCTTCGCAGAGGCGTTGGACCCTTTGGCTGGTTGCTGCGTCTACTACGTTCCCAGGTAAGGTGTATGTATCTATCTGCCGTATACGCATGCATGCATGCATGCATACATACGCACATGTATGATGACAGACCGGAAGTCTGGAGGAGGCTCATTCTATTTCCCAGACCAAGGCAAGGGAGGAAGCATCGAGTTATCTCGAATTTATACCAACCCAATGACCTCGACCGTGGCCAATGTCTTGGAAGATGGATATGTCGGGTTACAAGTAATTGATTCTCTTGTCTACAGCTACGGGGGTTATCGACACAACTTTGACAAGGGCAATATGATTTAGACTGATGTAAGAACAAGAAGACACGGCAAGATAGTAACTCAGTCCCATAATGATTGATAGTCTACGATCTTCATAGCTCGTCCCAGACCCCAGACGTGGGGTTGATCAGGGACTATCCTTATTCTTGTTCAATCATGCAGAGCAAAACAAAAGTGCACCATCAAAAAGCCATGAATATCATCACATAGTATCGCGCGCAAACTCATGCCATTACAGAAGTTCAATTGGCAAAAGCAATGGATTCTGGGAACCACAGCATACACTCAACACCAAACTGTTGCTACCCCGTGGCGCGCTGTAGAACGACATGAGAAGCCTCAGCGAAGGGGGGCGTGGGGGGTGTCTCTGAAAAGCGTGGGAGGTTCCAGTGTGGGCTTCGAATCAACATGGGGGCGCCAGCCAGTGTGTGTGTGTGTGTTGTGGTAGTGATAATGATAATGAGGATCCCGAAATTTGCAGCGGCTTTCCCATCATGGGGTGAAAACTGCCGCGTTGATACGTCCGTGTATGTGTCTGTGTGTTTACTGAAAGTTCAGGTTCATGCATGAAACGCGATGCGATGCTATAGACATAGCTTCTCTTCCAGCTTTGTAATAGATTAATCCCACATGATATGGTTCGGGAATGCAGGACGAAAAGTTATGTCTAGAGTAGATAAAGATTCTGAGTCAATCGATAGGGACGTTTCTTGAGCATCACTCTGTTGCATCTTTCCAGTAATGCCGTGAGCCAACCATCGATTGCATTAAATACCATCAATCAACAGCTTATCCCTTGAGTTGTATTATATTCACAACTCGCCTTGATGTACCAATCAAACTCAGCGCGGATATCAAGAGGCTTAAACCTAGACTATGAGACAATAGGGGCGGCGAAAGTCTCGTGTTTCTATTACTGCCTGATGATAGAGGCGGTTGACATCTAAGTCACCTCTGGTGGTTGATGTAACATGATGTGATGTCCTGCGAACCAAATGGCGTATCACCACCATAAACTCCACAGTAAGCAAGCCGTATTGTATCCCACCTGTCGTTACATAGAAATCCACTTGAGCCCATTTGTGTAACGCCATGACCGTGTTGTAATTGCTCAGCTCTACTATGCTTTGCTCTGGCCTTGGTCCGTATCCAACAAGATAAAATGAACTGAAATGAATACCTAGGTTGTTTGCGGGGTTATAGAGCCAAGCTCTACAAGCAATTTGCTTAAAAGGAGCCCTATCCACCCGGAAGAAGCAACCGTTGCAGGGGACAATCCCACACTCTGGTAGCGAACGATATATCATGTTCGTCTCCTGACCAACAAGGGCGTCTCGGGTATACCGTAAAGAGGAATAATGGTCAAGGGCAATGCGCGTGATCAAACTGGCCGAGCCATGGTTGAGTCTGGATCCTGGGGTGAGGCGAGGATCACCAAAGACGGACCTACTCTAAGCACGACATTCGAGCGAGTACCCTACGACTCATCGGACTGGACGGTACTGTACGGATACTGTTGGTAGCTGGCCCAAGCTCTTTTGGATGCTTTCCCTGATTCCTCTTCGGCTGAATCGAGAGTTCGGGCCCATTTCTGGACGGGGAACAGACAGTACAGGACCTTAGTCTCAGTCATGGTCTTGGCCTCATTCTTGGTCTCGGTCTGGGTCTCGTGAAAATGAGATGTCAAGCAACACCTGGTTTCGGATGATGAGAGCAACCCATTCTCCGAGAGAAGCAACACGCATTTGCCTACTACTCTGTAAGTTTAGAAACTGTTGAAAGCCAACACCCAACACCAACGCCAATACCACTCCGGGACCTGTCCGAGTCACGGTCACGTCACGGCTCTGTCCTATTCGACTCGTGGCTGAAAAGAATTGAAAGAATAAATCCTCATCCACCTTTTCATAATTTCAGCCTCCTCCCCTGCCCCCGTTGGAATGGGCTCGGGTACCAGATTCGAGACAATCAGCAAAGAAATGTCAGGGGTCCTCCCTCTAAGGGGTGGTTTATACACAAACGGGATGGGCCCAGCAGAACGGTCCAACCTAGACAGCCAGCCGAGTACCCCGGGGGCCCACGATGTGCTCCCCCGAGGCCAGCGGATTGGATAGACAACTTAGACTTTGGGTCTTAGCAAGGGGGAGCACAAAGGCCAAGGTCCCAGACAGCCTAACGCTGGCAAGGATCTAATCATTTTTAGGAGAATGAGGGACAGGACAGGGACTATCGTCGGGTTTTATTTGATTTTTATTTGATTTTTTTTTCTTCTCATTTTTTCTCTCCAATTTTCCTTGATCCTAGTTTTTGTCCTCTATTCCCCTCCCTTCGCTTGGGCTTCGCAACCACTTGACAACAAGCGGGGGCTTTTAAGGACCGATGTTCTAGAGCCAAAGTCATTGGTCCTATTCATGTTATAAGACTTATTTGCGATCTCGCTGCTTTTCATTGGGCTGCTTAGCTGTCGGGTATCGTCGTTACCCCTCAAGTGTGTAGACCTAACAGGACTTCAAAAATTAGAAAAATTTAAGCCTCCTGATGCAATATAATCCACTCCACCACAGCCTCACGTTGCTTTGACAAACGTTTTTATGCCTCCCGCTATGACATGTCTCACTCGAGTTCAAGGCTCTGCTTTTACAGTCGGCTTGATCCGGTTAACGTCATTATCGTGTATTTTGTGCTTGAAATCACTCTTTTTGCGTGCTTGGTGGCGTTTGTACCCTACTCTCCACCAAACCTTACACAAAAATTCCGAGGTCGTGGAGAAATCATATTTATCACTCACTGTGCCGGTCGTATCCTAATTATAGACAGGGACGTGAGAATCGCCAAGTGGTCCAGAAAACAAACTCGGAGGAACTGGGTCTTGAACATCGATTTCAGCCATTTTGGTGGTCATCGCTGGACACAAAACCTTAACGTCTGAAGAAAGGGGTCGTTAACCGCATTGCGATGCGCTACGATCTGCAGTGAGGTAATTCTCCTCACCTCAGATCATTCACGACCCATAATTGCAGGTCTCGATCGCATCAGCATGGCACCAAACGAGGTTTGCCGAGAGCTGAGAAACACCTACCTCCTACCCAGCTTACATCGACTGTTGATTGTGTCTTGGCAAAGTTGTCGTCGGCGGGTACCAGGGATCCAGTCCGGAACTTTGACTGGCGCCATGAAGTCAATTCTTCCGAAGGAAATTGTTTCTGGCGTTGACAGTTGGTGCGCTTGGGTGCATGACAGCACCGAGGGTCAAAAGTCACTTGCTTCACCTGGTGCCTGACCGGAAGCCAATTGGAACCCCAAACCTTTGTCTGTGCTATTGATATTGATGTCAAGCTCTATATTTAATCGTTCAGCCTCTAGGCCCTGGTTTGTATATATTCACATGCCGGCTTGAGTCATTACAAATAAGTATCTCAAGCCAGCGATAGGAAGAGGCGTATTACAACCATATGGGTAAAGATGCAGAGTCAGTACCGTATGTTGCTTTGCTTCTATATCATCTTGACTCTTATTACATTACAGGAATGCACCCCCAACCCAAAGCGTGGTGTTGTGGCCATTGTACCCAGGCTGCGGCATTCCAGTACGTCAGCTTGCTTATGGAAAAAACGTTATGGTCCGTGCGTGTCTCTGTGATCGACGTCTAGCTAAGTCGAGGATCGACAAATTCTCCATGTCAACAACACAAAAGGGAAAGAGCTCTCATTTGAGCAGCAGGGAGGAAGCTTACAGCTCCTGCACTGTTACTGCATCTCTGATCACCCCTTTCTCATAACTCGTTCCCAGAATATATGCACCAGGGCCATGCAGAGTTGGTCTCCAGCACAACTCGTCCATCGTCATCATGACATTCCGGCTGCCATGTTTGTAATGCACCCAACAGAGCCGAATCAAACCACAAAATGGTAGTCGCACACAACACTGAAGGATGTTCTGGGATAGAAAGGCCTCAATAACGAATTTTATCCCATATGCTCCTTGGATTGTATTGTCTGCCATCCCGGGTTGCTCAACACCTAGCTGAATTATAATACGTGGCCATAGGGTAGCTAGTCCATTGATGGTGTGGTCGAGGAACAACAGAAAAAGTCTTGTTTGAACAGCCACCCGAAGGACATAAGTCCCGTGATGAATACCACAGGTACCTTACCGAGACGTTGGTGGTACTTGGCCGGATATGGGCTGTCTCATGCATACACGATTTCCATGTCCAAGACCTTCTGGTATCAGATGCAGTATCTTTGCTTGGAGTGTAAGTAGGAAGACAATCAATAAACAGACACATCAACTTAAACAGCACAACACAATACAACAGACTGGCACTGACCCTGACACCTGTATGCCCCCTTCCCCCCTCCCGCATATCATCCATGTCCCTTTCTCCGAAGGCTGTTGTAATCGTACCTGAGCTCAATTCTCACCGTTGATTGGCTGTCTAAGCTCATCCCAACGGCTACAGAAGCCGAGCTTTGGGGTGGCGGCCTCAAACTGTTTACCAACGTTGTTGTAACCTGCGTAGTACTATGAAGGACACCGAAATATGTTGGAGTTTTGGTCGCTCTAAGCAATTGACCATATCCCAAGCATCATCATTCGTCTACGCCAAGTGAGATAAAAGACAATTGTTTCAAACGATAGGAGCGGGCGTTTGATGGGCAATTGCCCTCTGTTTCTCGTTTCTCATCCACCTTAGACTTTGGAAGGAAGCCACCAACCCCAACACCACCCCCTTCCCTCACCCTTCGTTCCTTCCTCACCCCTCAAGTCACCCCGGAATCTTCCCCAGGCCAAGGAAGTCCGAGCAAGATCCATCTGCGCCCCTCACAATCATTAACGATCAACCACTAACCATGCATCCTCAGCTTGCGTCCACATACTTTCGGCGTATCAAAGCAGCTCTCTTTCATGAAACGCTCATCGTTCTTATCAGACTTTTTCCATAACTTATCTCCTTTTCTGCCCGCCATGTCTCCAACTCCCTAATCGAGTGATAGTGACACGAACGCGCTTATCAACAGTGCTTGATGACTTTCCCTCCAAGCTGGGGTCGACTCTTGGATACCAACTGCATTGTTTCATTCGTATCTCGGTCGGTTTCCGATGCGCTTCTCTTTCGCCACAAATGTATCCAAGGTCCCCAGCCTTGAAGGCTTGGATTTCAATGGCCAATCCGTTAAAACCCGAAAACCAAGAGCCAGCCTCGACATCAACACATCTCCTAGCATGCATGCCCTTGAGTTCTTTACGCAATGACCCCGTCAGACGTCAGCCATAATCCACTGTCTTGGTCGACTCCGGTATAACCATGTGTTATTTCGTGACACCAGGGAGTTTTTAAGAGTGGGCCCCGAGAAGACCTCTGTTGTGAGATCCTCTCTGGCTCTGTGGGCAAGCTTGGGAGCTAGCAATTCCATGCCTGCTTTCATGTTTGCATTCAACCACACTCGTAGGCTCGTCGTGGCCTGCATCGCGTGGCTCAGAAATTACATCTTTCGACGCAGTCACGGATGCAGATGTATTACGGCTTGAGTACGGCCTTATCTAAGATCTCTGCTCACGCAGAAACTCGAGTTAGGGCACCTTGGCAGCATGACGAACAAGGAGAGGCGTACGCAATTTGCCTGCTGCGTTCGTTCAGCAGCCACGATATAGTCAAAATCGAGATGCTTGGCGCACCTACCATGTTTGTTATCAAGAGCAATGTTTTGTCTATTGTCTTAAACGCTACAGAAAACCCTTGCCTGTGCGGTCAAATACACGTTCGCGACCTCTTCACATTTTAATCATTTCAATGTGTTTCCCTACCTACCAAGTTGTTCCGCCGACATCCCAAACCGGAAAGCTTACAGAAAACTCGGCGAACCTTGCATCTTGCACATAAAATCATTTCGAGATTTGATATGTAGTTGATTGTTCTGCTTTAGGCATACTAGCTACTTCGAGGGTAGCTTTACAACTTCGAATAGTCATAAACATGCACATGCCCCCTTCGGTTGAGGATTGGATGACGCAATTTGCGGCTCGTTTCTAGAGATTTTACAATCTTTCGGCCGTTACTTATCGAGACTTTCCGTCCAATAGCCGTTTGTACGATGGCTGTTTCCAATATTGGGTTTTTAACGGGCCTTTGCTGACTCTACCACCACCACCACCAAGGTAAGGAACACTATCTAAGTTACTGTATCACATTTACGGACCCGCCATTAAGAGACTTGTCGATTATGATGGAGTCTTTTTCGGGCCTACCTCGCGCCAGTTATAATAGCACACAGATCGAACTTCTTCTACGTGAACAGCCTCGTGGACCTGGCATCTGTTCAGCATCGAGATATTCCTAGTCGGATATACCCGCTTCGGGCCCTAATTACTGAAGTCAGAGCTAATCAGCAAAAGACCCTGATCGACATAAAGATCAGCCGATATCTATAACGAACCAACCAACAAACCATGCTGTCACGAACTGTGTAAAGAATCTATTGCACCTGAGGGTTTGATTCAAGAAGCTAGGGAATACTCTTTCAAGGTTCTTTCAAAGCACAGATGGTAGCTAAGCTTTCTCCTTGTTCTCTCTGTTCACAATAGACTCTTCCTCGATGATTTCATAGACTAAGCTTCTAAAGATCTATAGCCCTACTTACACCACGGTGGGTCATGATCTGGTATTGTTACAACAATGATTAGTGCACAAGCTTTGGCTAGCACCACTGGTGTGCCAACTCAAACAGTATCGCTTCGCAAAGAAGTGGCTCTCCAATCGACACTGAGGTACTTCTGGAATGGAATGCGTGAAATCCCTCACCACCCAATATCTTGCCTGGGATAAAATTGAGCTAGATCGACGTCCGTCTATTTGAGTATGGGCAAAGCGTGTGTGTGGAGAGTATGGCTCAGATTGCTTAAGTGCAACGGTAAGAATGCCACTCTTGACTCTCGGGATGCCGGTTCGGGAAGCTGGCCGGCCGCTATTTACTATCATGAATGAGCGACAGGCCTCGAAAGCTACGGCGATAGGCTTACAAAGACGATTCGTTATGGCTGACGGAGGACATCAGAATCATGACGAGATCTCATCCATTATCTAATGCTGTTCTTTTCTCCACTGGAAGATAGCAGGATTCGTGGTGTTACAGCATTTCGCCTACTTTCCAATACCAGCTCAACTTGGTCCAAGAACTAAGATCTCGAACAAAGGGTATGGCTGGGGCAATTGAACCAATCGCGCGGCGCAATCGCCCCTCGTTTTATCTAGCACGTCGGGTCAGCCGAGATGTCTTGAAGACTTGAATGCAAGTCATCTCGGACCGAGTAGGTGGAGCTTGCTGTTGTGAGTATCAGTTTTACCCGACGACAAGAGAGAACTAAGGTCCAGAATCTAGAGTTTAGAACCTAGTCTAGAGTCTAGAACTGTGACTGGAGATTGCAATGGGCAATTTGTGGTTCTCAGATCGCTAAATGGATGCCTGTTCGAGTTTCTGCACTCAGCTCTCGATTGTCCCTAGTAATGTGGTTCTGTGGCCAGGGTCAGCCAACAGGATCCAGATTTATCAATAGAAACCAGCCTTTGGCATGTGAAGGTAAGTTCGTTCGTTCATTCATTCACCTCCCTCCAGCATGCGAATGATACAATCGCCAACCGGATTACGAGAAGGAAACGTTGCGAATATTCTAAGGGACAAGGCCCTATGAAAATCAAGGTGTGGCTATCCTGTTGAATCCTGCAAGTCGCGTTCGGTATAATTCATTTGTTGACGACAGCTTTCCTCTTCTCTCAATTGTCACGTCATATCCTGAGCTATTACTACCCAGACACCCATGGTAACTAACCTTTGATCTTATCTCAGAGAGGTTGTTTTCTCCCTCTGTTTTCTTCCTCAACTCAGACCATATATCCAGCCCTCATATCGACAATACTCGATACTTTATCTACGTCTCTTGTCTTCCCGTCCTCGCAGAGCTCTAGCCGAAGTGCTGCAGAAGAGCCTAGTGGGAGATGGCCCTTTGTGCAGGTTGCAGGACTGGAAGTGCGTGATGCGCGCTACATATGAATCTAGACGCCAGATGATCCCATTTTGAGCCTCCACTCGGTTACTACCGTTCCTGTTCCCGTAACCCGTTCTTTGGACGTGCAGCGTGGCCCTAGACAATGGCAGGGACAGATAGCGGCCACCCGGTCCGCATATTGATATAGCATTCACTTACAGTGGTAGAAGTTGGTGGCGACCAGAGTCAGCGAGATTGAGTGGGATATAATGCGAGCGATTGACTATCCATGATAGTTTGTATATCACTTCACTATAGTACGTATTGAGCTGGAGATCTCTCGCCACTTTGTTGACAGATAAATTTCTTTTAGGATTATAGGATCCGAGCTGCTTTATTTCTCGGTTGCTTTGTGGATTCATGAAACTTGCCGAAGACAATATTCGAGCCCTGTCAATATTCAACACTACCTTGGCCTAAGTTGCAAAGCCCACTATACCCTCTCTATCACTATCATCATCTTGATTCGATAAACTGAAGCTGCGAAGATCGAATGTCTGGCCATGTTGCATTTGAGCGATAACACAAGGCAAACGCGGCCTGCAGACATACATTACTTATGGATGAAGCATGCTGAGCATGCATGTATATGTATGGCATGGTATGACAGATGGTAGATCGGTCAGGGGAATTTGCGTGGGATGTCAGCGCCCCTACATGCGTGTAGGGTTGCGGAATACCACACCGAGGTCGCCTATTGCTCTGCAGAATCCGAGGTATGTAGCATGTAACATGCAATCCTGGACTCGGGATAACGGGAAGACCAGGGACCCGAAGAGGTTAAAGAAGCACCGCACCGAAAGAGGAAGGACGGACACGTAGACGGTTCTTTCTAAAGAAGGATCGGAAGAAATAGTCATATAACAGGTTTGTGAATGTCGAATTTGATGATGAGAGTATCATGACACGACCACCATTGATATCAAGACTTGCACATGTAGTCGCGCCAAGAACCCAGTAAAATGGTGCTGCAGAAACGTGGAAATAAATTCCTTTTTGAAGCCCTCACTCGCTGTCGATTCAATTGTCTCAGATAATGATGGGACCTCGTCTTGGCTTCGACCTCTTCCAAGCTATAGAACTGGGTGCGCGTCAGCTTTGATGCATGCGCGATGTAATGCGATGCAGTGCAAAGCACTGCATCAAGAAATGTGCAGTTCAACGGTGACGCCGTGAAACCGCACACCAACACTCAAAAAAATCAAAAAAATCCCTAACGCAAAGGATAGGGATGCAGTCTAAAGGGATCCAGAGGGGTGTGTCTGCGTTGTCCAAGAGGGAGTCAGGTGGCTGCAGGAGGGTGTCCGTGATAAGATGCCATCGCTCACTGATGGATAAGGCTACATGTTCGTACCAGTAATTCAGCCGTGAGGGGTGTGCCACGTCTTGGCTTCAGCCACGGATGATATCGCCTGGCGTAGTTAAGGTAAAGCCAAGCAAGAAGAGCTTATTATACAGTCCTATACATGGTTCTGTATGTATGTATCGTCGATCTGCCAGGATACTCCCAATCTGTGTTGACCGGCTGCATACTCCAACTGAACTCCAAGAGAACCCCGCGACCCGTATCGCAACTAACCATAACTAGTGATTTATCATGAGAGCGTCATCGTACTTGACTGGGTCGCGGCAAATAATACTCAGCCACTGATTGACTTGGAACGAAGAGATATCGAGCGATAAGTAAGCGCCTTATTAGCAGCAGCCATATCTCGACGAATGCGACCCTGTTATTGCATTTTAGAAGCCTCAGTGTCGCAATCATCGTGGGTTTAAGCGCCTTCGTTTATTTCTTGTTTCTCTGTGGCTTCTCTCTGGGTTTCCCACCTTGTACTGCATTGGGTAGGTCAAACCATAACCTATCGCAGTACGTTGCATGCATCACGTAGGAGGTACCCTCCGGCCGTCCGCCCGGCCGACCATAACACCCAGGGTCCGAGATCATCCGGCGACCTCAACACCAAAGTCGACATCGACCGACCCGGTTCTAAGCCCTGTCGGCGAAGGCAACGTCTCGCGGTAAACGAAACGAGGCGCAAAACATCCTTTTGGCTGGGGCAACGTCTCGCACGTCGTAGATGAGGACTTCGCCCTGATTCTCAGGATCGCCCGGTTTGAGCAAGACGCCAATCTCTTTACGTAACCGTTCGCAGATGTCATTGAGCGGCGTCTCATCATCAGCCTTGACCGAGAAGCAATGCACATGCACCATGGGCAGCTTGGTCTCAGTGTGGGGCTCAAACAGTTCCTCGTGGCCGTGGTACAGACCGCGGTAATTGTGAGTAAACTCGATAGCGGACGCTGGGAGGTTCATGACAAAGTGGGAGATGGTAGGCGGCACGGGCACTTGGACAGGCTCCGGAGGCGGCGCCGTAGAGCTCCGTGGCTGTCTTGGGGGTTTGATAACGGCACAGTCGCCGCGCTTTGATGCCTCAAGGACAAGGTCTGCGGATGTGCGAATGAAGTCGTGGCCATCGTAGTTGAAGGGCTTAACAAACTCGGAAACCTTGTGCCAAGCATTAGCATCGTGCCATGGTAAGATGATAATCAGAATGAGCTAACCTTGTTCTTGCGGATCGCGTCCTCAAGATAACGGTAACTCTCCGGGTTCTTGTCGTTGGCCCAAACAAAGACTCCCTTCTTGCCAGCCGGAACAGCAAAGGGTCCGATGCCAGCCATGACATCTGCCACGACCTCTCCCGGTTTAAAGAGACCAGCGATTCTTTTGTGCTCGGTGTCGAGTTTACTGTTCCAGTATACCTTGGAGTAATCGAACTTGAAGACACAGCCAGCCTCGCTAACTTCCACGTTCATGTCATCAGGGCCTCCAAGGACTTCGTACGCGAATGTCCTGAACTCGTTCTCTGAGCCGACGTTATCAATCTTGTTGATGACTGTCTTGATGTGAGGGTTCTTGTCTAGGAGAACCTGGGCGATGATGTTTTTGTATGGTAGGTATTGATCCCGGATGTTCAGATGAGCTATCTTGTCAACACATATTCTGTTGGCTCTTGTCAGTGGTGAAGAACATACCGACATGTCCTACTGTGTTGAAACCACTTGGGATCTCCTCATGGAGCTCGTCCGGCAGGATAGATTTCATAACGTCAACTTTGATGCTGTTAGTATCTGCGCTGGTGAGCCGAGAATATTGTGACGTACGGTAAGACCAAGAATCATAACCAATCTCGACATCATATGGCACAACTTTAATATCACCAACCTTGGAGGCTTCTTGAAGGATGGAACTCCACGTCTCAGGTGCTACGAACTCTCTTGTCAGTACTTCTCAAGTGCTCCCCAAGATCATGATCCTCGAGACTCACACGTAGGCTTGATCTGAGGAGCCAGAACAATACATTTCTTGCCCTGAGAGGCAAGTGATGGGTCAGGGTCAGGGAGGATAGGGTTGAACCTCTCCATAAAGAGAACCTCGTTCGTCTTTTCAAGTTCTTTTCTATACTTGGACAGAAACTTGTTCTCCTTGATCGATGCCGCCGCAGCGTTCAGCGTCTTTGCAAACACGGACCTATCGAGTGTCTTGGCTGCGCGAGCGGCTGGTGCTCGAAAGAGATTCATTTCTCGCAATTGAGAGTTTTTCTGAATTATTAAGTGACTCATTAGTTTCTTTTGTCTTGTATTTCTTCGATGATATTTGATCTTAAATTAATGTGACAGGAGTTGGTTACTAACATCCATAGTGAGGCCTTGCTTCTCAGGTGTCGTTGTGTTTTTGACGAAAATGGGAATGCAATGACTGCCCGGACTTGACTGACATGAGTCAAACAAGGGTCCTCTCAGAAGGTGCAAGTGAGGCTGGGCTGAGCTGTTTAGGGCTTGCACTTTACAATGATTGAGATGCTGCTATTGCACAGCCACACTAATACGCCACACTTCAACTCAGGCGCATCGCATTGGAAGGGAAGGCTGGGGGAAATAATTTGAGTGATGTCACGACTTCAAGATATATATATATATATATATATATTCTCGTTTCGTGGTTGTTTCTGTAAATATCAACTGGGAAATACCTACAATATCAACCTTTGTAGCACCAGATGAAATCTGTCTTCAAGACCTACTAAGCTACGCCCTTCGACACCATGTCCAAGAAACGCACTCTCGATGCCTTCTTCAGCCCTACAGTAAAGAAGACCAAAACAGAAACAGGAATAACCAGTTCCAGCGATTCAATTTGTGAAGAAGTGAGATCCCAGTATTCAGGCGAGGGAAAAATGCTCTAATAGAACATAGACCACATTCTCAAAGCATCAACACTATCCTCATCCTATCAGGAATCTACCGCTCTCTTTAAGCAAAGAGCTGGCCACTCTCCCAGTTAAACCTGGAAAGGAGATCAACGACCAGCCCGACTTGGATCTTTTGTATTTTGAGCCCTTCATTTCGGCTCCTGTATCACGAAGAATCTTTGAGTTTCTCCGTGCAGAACTGCCATTCTATAGAGTTGAGTATAAGATCAAGCGTGGTGGGGTAGAAACTCAGATACGAACACCAAGGTAAACAAGTATAGTGGTATTTCGATAGTATCATGCTTACTTTATGTTACTAGATGGACAACTGTTTTTGGCCTTGACGAAACATCTAGATTTGACGACAAGGGTCTTCCTGTAGATGCCAACACAGGCGTAAGAGCTTTGGATAAACGATATGCCCAGTCTCCTCCAAGATTAATCCCGAAATGTCTTGATGAGCTTCGCCACAGGACTGAGTTGGCTACGGACTGCAAGTACAACTTTTGTCTTGTGAACTATTATGCGTCGGGTTCCGACAGCATCAGCTTCCACAGTGACGATGAGCAGTTTCTAGGTCGCGATCCAGCCATTGCTTCTTTCTCGCTAGGAGCACGACGGGATTTTCTTATGAAGCACAAGCCGCCCCCGCCAAATGCCGTTAAACCTACTGTCACAAACTCAAAGCCAATCAAACTACCGCTTGGAAGCGGCGACATGGTATTGATGCGAGGGAGGACACAATCAAATTGGCTGCACTCTATACCGAAGCGCACCGGGAAGAACCAGGAAGATGGTGGGAGGATCAACATCACGTTCCGAAGAGCAATGGTAAAAGGAGGAACAGAGAATTATTACAACTACAACGTTGGGACAGGACCAGTGTATAGATGGAACCAAGAGGCTCGAGAGATGTTGGTATGGAAACCATGAATCCAATCAGAATTAGTCTATATCTATATGATAGGAGGAAGGAGACGAAAAGAAAACCGACTTGTCAAGCGCTTATTTGCCACGACGCATCTGGGCTCTGCCGTAGTGTTGTAGAGCCTTGAGGAACACCTGGTATCCGACCCTTTCGTTGTCCTGTAGACAGAAGATCTCGGTCAACCTAATCTGCCAAGGAGGATAACCTGAAAGCTCGAGGTAAGGACCAAAGGTAAGCAAGAGGTCAGGCTCGGCCATGATGCCCTCGGAAAGCTCAGCATCAATCAGTTCCATGGAAATGTCACGAGGAGCAAGTTTGCCCCTCTGAGACATCTCGGCCAAGGTACGGGTAAGATCTACCATGGAGTCACGCCCGTCTTGCTCAGAGATCAGGTGTAAGCGAAGATGTTCCTGAGGCTTCTCGCCAAACGGCGATGGGAAGTCTTCCTTATGAGGTGAGGTGACTGTGAGGCCTGGATGCTCAGGGCCGAAATAAAAGGCGAACTTTTGGTTGACAGCATCGTAGACACGAGGGAGGTGCTTCTTGAGAATCCCTGTTCCCTATTAGTCTGGCTGGTATAAGATCACATGTAAAATTACTCACCAGTCTTCTCATAAACAGAAAGCATCGGAATCTCGGCACAGGCGCACCATGTCGCAATCTCGGCTACCTCATCAAGAAGCCGTTCGACGTCAGCCTTGGTACGATGATTCTCTTCGAGCTTCAGAATGACGCTCAAATGCTTGGGCTTCTTAGTCAAGCCCACCAAATCCTTCTTGATGTATTGTGGTGTTCCGTGGTGATATTTGACCACAGATGAGACCTGATAGCCGACAACATTCCATGTCTGGCGAATCTTGATGTAGAGAGAGAATACTCCATGCATGATAGCAAAGATGAGGACGTGGATTTGGTTCAAGATGAAGCGACGTAGTCCCAATCGTGATCTTCGTTGTGGTCGAGAGCCTGAGCTCAGAGTAGGCGGGGGGTCGTTGGGTTTTGGGAGATAGGACTGTCGACAGTTAGTAGAGCGCATTGATGCAATCGTCCGTTACTATCATACTTGGAGCATCCTTTGTCTCTCCTTCTCTGATAGAAGCGCGTGTTGTTTACTTTCGTCGGCCCTATAGGCCTGACGATCGCGGGCTGTCATAAGAGGCATGGTTGTATATGCGCAGCCTCTGACGGGCGGCCGTAGTTGTTTGCAGAAGATGATTTAGGGCGTTGAGATATCAGCGACAGACTTCAAATCCGAACAAATACTCGGAACCAGGGTTTGCAATCGTGTAGCGCTCAAGGGTGAGCAGGCTTATAAGTCCAAGAAGCTTGGACAGGCGAATGTGGTCAGACGTGTCGAGACGAGGCCAAGCCGTCCGAAGACCAGGAAAAAAGTCGTGGCGGTGCGACACAGTTACGTCGCTCTACTCCACTGGAACTCTTGGCTTTTGGGGATCACGTATGTGCCTGTGGCTTAGCCCCTCCACTGAATCTAGCAGCTGATAGCGGGGCTGGGCGCTATAGCTGAGCCTGCATCTGGAGCTGCCCGCCCGCCGCCCTGCGACCTAGGTACTTTACCCAAGCTACCTCTAGGGACGTAAGTTGAGGAAAGGTATCCTGAGCTATCACCATCGTTTCAACATCATGAACCACTAATGAGCAACGACGAAACGATATCGACGACTTGATTTGGCGAACAGTCCACGCTACGGCACCCTCGTATTAACTTCCTCCTACACGTACCGACCGTCGATGATCCCTCTCCACATGTAGCGACTCTATCCTCGCCAACATCAACATCATGGAGCGCGCTGCTTCCGGTCCAACGAGCCTCTTCCCGAGAGGACCGAGCTTCACACTCGACGACTTTTCCAACAAAGACTTTATTGTTCGTGACTTTGTCGACAATCTAGCAGAGAGTTCCGCACCGTCAAACCGCCGGTCTGATACTGCGCAAACACCCTTTGACCCAAAACCCCTGATTCGAACCTTTGAGAGTAGGGCCAACATGCACCCTATGGCTAATTGAAGGAAAGCCAGTTATACTGACCCGACATCTTAGATGCCCTCGATCAACTCGGCTCGCTTGGGGCCGAGCTCCAGGAGAAAGAGTCGGAGCTAATGTCGCATGTGCGCCGCGCAGAGGTCGCTCACGATGCAACCCTTGAAACGCTTGGAGAGAAGCTCGATGAGTCTATGCGGGCATTCGAACAGCTCGATCTCTCCCTTAACCAGGAACACTCTTACAAGAATGGAATCGCACTTCAATCCCACGCTGGCGGCAACGTTGCGCTTCAAATCGGAGAGAAGCTTGAGGATCTGGACAAGAAGCGGAGGCGTGCCAACGATGCCATATTTCTAATTCAGTGCTGGACAGAAGTCAGCGAGACGGGAAAGTTATCGTTGTTACAAGACGTCCAGAGACAGGTCGGCTCTGAACACAAAGTGCGGTGCGCCATGATCGTTCGACAGCTCATGCGCATCAGCCAGCGACTGGATCCGACATCATGGGGCCAGGCGAGTGGCCACCGAAACGGCGGGGTCTCGAACGGTGTGGTGGGAAGCGCGAGACTTCACAACACGAGAGAAGTCTTAGAAAAGTTCTGCGAGACACTCGAGCAGGATCTCCTCCAACAGTTTGAAAACAGCAACAAAAAGGGCAATTATGGTGACATGATGGAATGCGCCAAGGTTCTGTACGATTTTAACGGGGGCGCCAGTGTCATCGCGACCTTTGTCAACCAACACGCCTTCTTCCTGGACCGCGATCAGCTCCTCGCCGACGAGGTTCAAGTGGACAGCGATACCTGGGAACAATTGGCAGATCCCGACTCAGAACCACCGACAGTGGAACCAAGCTTGCAGAACTTGCTCGACGAGATCAAAATCGTCATGCAGGACGAGTCCAACCAGATCAAGCTCATATTCCCATACTACGAAACAGTGCTCATCAAGTTCATTCAACGAATATTTCAACAGTCAATTCAACAGAGGCTCGAAATGGTATTGGATGAAACTCTAAAGATTTCTTCTTTGGCTTTTCTTAGAGCTTTGCACTCGTCAAGAACCTATCTTGGGTCGCTAGTCGAAGACCTCAAGTCCCACGGTTTGACAGAACACCCTGAGCCTTGCTCGGCTCAAATAGCACATACCCTCGACCAACAGATGGAAGAGCTTTTTGTGCCATATATGATAGGCAACTCTTACATTGAGCGCGAGAGGAAGAGCCTCGAAGAAATGTATAGCTCCCTGCTCTTCAAGTACAGCATATATCATTCAAGACGAAAAAAGGCACCTACCGGGTTCATGGCATCGCTTGCTCAGCAGGGTACGCAGTTGATTGCGTCTGCGAAGGACGCCTATATCGAACGTCTTGACTCATCAGAGCTCCCACATACGCAAAAGCGTATGATGCTACGCGTTGCAGGCGTCCAAGAAAAGGACAAGGACAATAAGAACGAAATTGAGGTCTCGGAAGAAGACGGTGCCTTGAGCGTCGCCAATGCCAAGCGTATGCTAAAGTGGTTGGCCGAGAGCGTTCAACGTACACTTGAGCTTGGATCCCAGACTGACACCCCCAAGGACGTGAATACCCTCCTCAACCTGCTCTTGACGAGCTTGGGTCGGGTTTACGTCGAGACAACCCTGGATGCTGCTCTTGACTTGATCTCCGTGCAAGAAAATATGAAAACTGAACCTGACCTGTCATTCTTACCAACTATACAACCGGCTGTCACTATCACAAGCCTGATGGATCGGTTCATCACAGTCGTCCTCATCCGGCTTGCGGAATCAAACACAACAGTCAGACGGAGTATGGAGGCACAGAAGAGAGTGGCCATTAGCAATATTGAAAAGAAGACGAATGATGTGATGAAGGGCACCATTGACGTTGTGCTCAACTGGGTGACCAAGTCATTGGCTGGTCAAAAGAAACAGGACTTCCGGCCAAAGGAGGTCGAACTCGACTCGCTACAAACTCAGACGTGTCTCCATATCTGCACATTCCTAGCCCGCGTCCAACGTCTCGCTCGTCAAGCTATTGACGGCCAGAACTCGGAGAAGTTCTTTACTGAACTAGCACTAGTGCTTCTCAAACTTTTGTTTGAACATTTCAAGAAGTTCCAGGTCAACGCAACCGGCGGTCTCATGGTAACGCAGGATATTGCAAAATATGTCTCGACGATGCGCGAGTGGCCTGTATCCAAGGAGGTTGGCTCTGCCGTCGAGATGCTCACGGAGATCGGCTCGCTCTTCATCGTCGGGCCTGAGGCACTGCGTGAAAAAACACGAACGCTAGCAGCGTCGGGCATAAGGGGCAAGCTGTCAAGGGCAGACTTCAGGGCATTCGTACAGAGGCGTGATGACTCGGGGTCAGTGGGCATTCAGGGCGTGCTAAGTAGTCTTTGAGTGGTGTAAGAGGCGGATTGCGGGAGACTCTGGTATAGGTGGCAGAGAATTGTTTTTGTAGCCATGAATGCATTTAATGAGATACCATACTTGGCATGCACGACTTGAAGTTTAATGGTGTTTCAAACGAGCATGATGAGGGCCATTCATAGGTTCCGTCTCATGCCGCCAACTCTCCCGGTCTTTTCTTCAATCTTTTCATCGAGAAAGTCCATAATGTCGCAAGTATTCGTCAGCTTCATAAGCTCAGCACGCTCCTTCTTTTCCAGAAGAGAAGTTTTATCAGATCCCATCCCAGGGGCCGTCATCTCCATGACGTGGTGCTGAACCAGCTTAAACGGCACAGGAGCCTGCGCAACCTTGCACATGAATGTCTCAACAGCTTCCCATGGGCAGGCCAAGTAACCAGCAAAGGTAGCAGGGTTAGCGAGCAGGCCGCGGGCGGACATGAAACCAGAGAGATGGGTATTGCTGGGACGCGGCATGTTCACGACTGAGGTAGTGTCGTTGAGAACGAGCTTGTTAAATGAAGGCAGTGGGGCATCATTATTGGTGGTGATGGTGGGTTGGAAAGGAAGGGCAGAGAGGTCGAAAACGTCTCCAGAGAGGAGAATTGGTAGAGCCTTTGAGTATTTCTCTGTGAGTATCTCAAGAGCTTCAGTCCTGATAGGGGTGGTTGACGGAGTCGATCTTGTCCGCGGGTGAATAGTGATCCAGTCAACTAGACGGTTCTGAGGATGTCCCACCACCGTGTCTATAAAGTCCATGGTTTGCCTTGATATGTGAGTGATGTTCTCTTGTGTTTCACGTTTCACGTTTCACAAAAGAGACATACCTTAGATCATTGTGTATCCTGATTTTCACGCTTACACTGCGACCTTTGGGGTTATCAATGTCCTTTTCAAGACCAACACCCCATCCGTCACTTGCCAAACGCTGCCGGGTCTCAACGACCATATCTCGGACCAACTCGCGATGATTCATCAGGGCAGCGCCCAGAGTTTCCGCACAGGCCCATGATTGAGGACATCCACAGTTGAGGTCAACGCCCTGGGTGGAGGGCGCAACGAGGGCCGATGCGCGGGCGAGCTCCAAGGGGAGATTTGCGCCAAATTGAACGATAGTTGGCGGTTGGTTGGGGTGAGTAGAGACAGTCAAGTCTATTGATATCAGTCGAAGACGTCTCTTATTCTGAATTTCAGTTACCTACCACTATCTCGAGCAAAACTGCTGCGATTAAACTCCTTAGCGAGGATCATGGGAGACCAGCAAAGGTCAACCCCATATTTGTGAACTGTTTGTCGAAAGGCAAGCTATTGCAGATTAGTTAGTGTTATGACCATGAACACACAGTAATTCACCTTTCCATATCGGACCATAGGAGCAAGAGCGTACAAAAAACGGTCCTGCTTCCTGGCGATATCAAAAATCTTGAGCGGACTATCTCGTCATGTTAGTAGGGCATACCCTGGACACGTCAAAGTTGTGATGTGAACTCACTGGGCAGACTCGCCCCTTTCGCCGACGGACATGTTGGAATAATGATTTCGAAACACTAGTATCGTGACACTTTATGCGATGTGAGTTATGACTGAGCGGACTTGTACATGACTGAGCGGACTTGTACACAGGTAACCTGGATAGCTTGGAAGAGAGGTTTTTTGTGCAAGTCATGGCACGTGATCAGAGCAAACACAGCGATTGAACTGTGAAGCATCACAATATGTCAAATTTTTAAATAGATATTGTATTGTGCTTGTTTAAGGATTGACTGAGAGAACACAGTGACTGTCTGCAGAATCATCAGATCCTGGTGCAAATATGCTATCAGCGTCACCCTCAACCTCCTCAACCTCCCATTCGCTCATCAACTTTTCTCTCTCCAGAATCACAACCTGGAGCCATTTTCTCTCAGCAGCCATACGTCTCATCATCTCTATCTTCTTCTCCTTGCAGGAGTCGTCGAGTCGATGAGTGGCACTATACATGAGCTCCTCCCGGTAGGTCCTGTTATCTTCGAGCTTGGACCTGAAGATTATGAGTTGTTCGGCCTTCCACTTCTGCCATGCGTGATGTTTCTTGTCCATACTCATTCTCAACGCGAGCATAGAGGCCTCCATCTCTTGTTCGCCGTTCTCCTTACCCTTCCAATACGCCTCAAGTCTTTCGTGGTAGGCTTCTTCGAGTGCATTCTCCTCAGCTGCTCGGATTTGAAAATCTTTGTTCAATGCCTGTTCCTTTTCGATCATCTTAACAGATATGAGAGTTTCCAATTCGGATCTTTCTACTTGGTGCTTCTTTTCCAAGTCGTCCATTGCAGTTTTGATGTCGATCATCGTGGTCTCGGCCTCCTTTTCTTGATCGACTTCGAGTAACACTTGCTGCAGCTCATGTAATTGGTCAAGCATTATCCCCAACTCTTGGTACTTGATCTCGATATCTCTTCTGCGTATACTTTCTTGCCGTACTCTTTCTTCGAGCTCGCGCTGTCGGCGTTCTTCCTCCAATCTTTCCTGTTCTTGCCGTAGCAGTTCGGCCTTGAGAGCTTCCTCACGCTCAAACTCTTCAATTTGTAAGAGAGCCTGCCGTAGTTCCTCAGCCTCTGCTAAGTCGTTGATCCGTCGTTCTTCTCGTCGAGATGCAGCGCTATCCTTGACTTCTTGAAGGTTCTCCATTGTGCAGGTGCAAGTCCGCCATCGTCTGCTACACACATAGCAGAACTGGGTTCCGCACCTGCAAGTCATGTGTTGACATGCCTCTCTGTGCTCAACCAAAGCATGGCAGTTGAAGCACCTTTTCCAGCCCTCGTCTTCAGCCAACTGGTTGGTGAGGTTCATATCAACATCTTGAGGACAATCTTGCCCTACATGAGCAGGTCCGCGGCATAATGTACATGTTAGATGAGACCGGTCGCAGAGAGCTTGCCGCCGGCTGGGGTCAATATATCTAGGCTTGATCCACAGACTGCAGTTTGGATCACCGCAATAAACTCTGTCGCTGACGGGGAGCTCCCATTCTTTGGACCGCTCTTCAAAGGTTTTCCTAAGGTCGGAGGGAATGAACCGTATAATGATTTTGAACGAGATCTTGTTAAGGCAGCATTTTGGTGGCCATTGCTGTTCATTCTGGCATGCCGCGGAAACGAGACGGATAAAACAATCGTGGCAATAGCTATGGCAAGGCACTTTGACGATATCCTTGGGGTGAAAGTCATCTAGACAAGATACACATTCACTAAAGTTGTTTAGTATGTCAAAGTGCTTTGCGACATTGGGACCGAAACCTACACTTCTTGTACAGAATTTGATTTGGTTAAATGGCCAAGCCCTTTACCATGCTCGATGTCTCCGGTTTCTTCTCGCAACACACCAAGGGCCGCACCAGTGGCACTACTTTCACCTTTCTCATTGCTGCGCTGAAAGAACCGACGAAGCGCTGAAAGACGCTTCTTGTTAGCTTTTGCATCAGTCTTTGTGACAGCGCTGGGGCCAAAAGTAGTCATGAGTATCATCTTAGGCTGAGCCTTGGGCGAAATCTGGGCTGTGTCGTCGTTTAGATATCTGATTTCATTCTTTATGACATGATCATCAGCGGGTATGATGACAGGGAGATATGGCTCTTTGCTCTTCCCCTTATCGCTCTCTTCTATCTTTCGTTGCTCTTCAAGCTCTTCCTTCTGGCGATCTTGTTCGATATTTCTTGCTTGGACATTTTCGAGCGACGACTGAAGTATATCGAGAAGAACCTGAGATGTAATATTGGGTGCTTTCCTCAAGGCTTTAGGCGGGTCATGTTTGTGCCAGTCGAGGCCATCAACATCAACACTCGGTAAATTGTTAATGGACCAAGAAACCCCTGGTTTTCTTTTCTCACAGGTCGATTCTGGTTTCTCGACGATTGCTCGAGGATTATCATAAAAGTCGATATAATCTTCAGGCCCAAATGCGCCAGGCATGAGAGGTTGATCACGGCTCAAGCCAGCCGTGTCTATTGTTGTTAGCATGGATATGCCTGGGTGCGACTCGACAAAAGGAACAAAAGGTTTCCTTCTCAAGAGGAGGTTAATGGTTGGAACTTTGTGCAAGAGAGAAAAGAGACGAGATGAGACGAGACGTAGGAGCGGGATAAACTTGGGCTCTTTTACTTGAAAGGTAGATCATATCACTAGCGACTCAACCAAGGCTGTCCAGGCATGTCCCGGTAGGCAGACTCAGCCCCTGGAGAAGGCCCCGAGAAGCTATCACGTCCTGGAATGCCTTGAGATGGAGCATGGTATTTGTGACAGTGCAGCATCGCACCAATTAAATGTTCCATTTTGTGGCACGCTCACATTAACCCGACCATATCTGGACTATCTGGGCTACACCCGCAGAAAGCGGGCGAAGTGGCACAAGCTGCTAGTTTCAGCTCTTGGTTTTAGCGCGTGTTGTAGAGGTGCGCGTGGTCTTGAATGGGACTGGACTGTAGCCTGAAAGAGGCGAGGTCAGTTTATAGCAGGGGTTCAATGCAGCAGTTATAAGTCTTGATGTTTACACCCAGTATTCAAGGGTTGAAGGTGATACAGTGGAGGCGAGGCCTGGGTAGGGCCTTAGTTGGGTAGCTGTAGCACAGTAGGTACTGCTCATGCTTTCCATACGATCGAAACTGTCTGTACAAGTGAATCACTGGTTGGGTCTACATTAGGACAAATAGAGCCTCAAGATGATCTTGACCATCTGTATGGGTAAAGAAATGTAACCAACCAACTGCACTATCATCGAATTCGGTTATACTTAAGGTACTTAGAATCTGGTGTTGTACAATGGATCATTCGGCCGAAAGCCGTGTCTCCACAATGCTCTCATTATTTCCCCAGTCTATCTCGAACTTCAATGATTACATCAACACTCTATTTGCGCAACCTCACTCAAACACGTCCACAAATTTCATTCTCAATATGGCTCGTCTCTCAGGGCTTCAGAAAGAAGTCCTAACACTCTATCGAAACTGTCTCAGGGAAAGCCGAAAAAAGCCACAGGTAGGAGCCGGCTTCTGTATTGTATTTATGGTTGAACTGACTCTAATATGCAGGCAACTCGTCCACATTTTGAGAGCTTCGCCAGGCGAGTTGCTTCCAAATCAAGACATTTGCGTGATCAATGCTCTAACTGTAGTGCTCACTATAGAAATGAGTTTCACCGAAACTTGACCATCGATAAGCGTGACTTCGCCGCTATTGAGTTCCTTCTTCGCAAAGGGCGACGTCAACTTGAATCTTATGCAACACCCGGCATCAAAGACATCAAATAACAACAGACCCGCTCCTTCCTCTCTATCTCAGTCATGGCCGACCAAAATACGGCAATAGATGGATTCATAGTTCCTGCCCTGTATACTACCTCCTTACCTCCCATTACCTATGCGGAGCGCCTACCTAAGCTATAGGCGCTGGACTTCCTTTACTTCTAGCGGAGTACTGTCTTGACCTAGAGTTCTCTTTTTCGCCATCATAAATTCATTGTATTATGACTCCATGATTTTTCCATATCAGAGATTCTTCGTCCTTTGCTTCTTCCTTTGACCCTGGAAACGCCACAGAGACTGCATAACATAAGCTTTTACAGAATGATCGCACCAACAACTGACATCCGTTTTTATGATATTCCACCACCTGTGTCCAGCACTCGCGCATCTCATTCAATGAGCGACAGCTCGAGGCCTCGTGGGCGCGCGATGTTCCTATCGCGACGTCCTTTGCGGGTGAGGCACCAAATGAGAAGCATACCACGCCCCGGTCGTCGGTCGATTTCATCACCAACGCATGCAGCATCACAGGCAATAGTCAAGGGGGCTTGCTCGAACGATCCCAAGCCTATGTCCTGGGGTACTGGCCCAGAGACTCAGCGCCAGCCCCATCCTGATTGTGGCACACGACATAGAAGTAACAGGTTCTCAAATTCTGCATGCCACTCAGAAGTCAACCTGGTGGCCCTTGAGGATGATCGCAGGGCTGTCAGTTCGCTGCATACCTCCGAGGCCAGCCTTTTAACGTCCTCGAGGGAAGTGTCTTCCTCAACCCTCAGGTTAGACACCCCTGATCCGAGCAGAACAGAGGCACGTACGTATGTAACCACATTGGGAACCTCTGCCGCAGAAATGTTAAATGGCCCCTCTGCAAGTTCGAATATCGTTGATGTCAATGACAAACTTGTAGAGGCCATCTCGAGAAATGTTACCCAGCAACTGCACCTGTTATCAATCAAGGGTGAGTCAAAAAGCATGAACAATAGTTCCAGAAAGCCGACCCCTAGGAAGCTAGAGAATCTCAGTAATGAGTCTAGGACCCCTAGTCAGAGCGCAGCTTTGAATCATTTTATCTGGGAGCTTCGTCAATATGCTGAGCAGTCAGGTGCCACAGGTAGGCTACCAATCTTCACTCCAACACCGCCTCATTCTAGCGCAACTCTTCATACGATCAACGCGCTTCTTCCCTTTCGTTCCGAGTTAAAAGCTGCCGGGCTTGCTGTTACTTCAAAGGATCAAGCAAAGCCTTCTTCATGTCCTGCCTCTCTAGGCAAAGCTCAACTCACGACCAATCAAACCTTGAAATCTCGTTCTAAACAACCGCACCTCACCCAAATGGATAATAATACAGGGTGTCCAAGTTCAAGCACAGAGATCTCCTTTCCTCCCACTAGAGATATGGACGAGTGGAGATACGCAATGGTTGATCGACATAGTCCCGGACATAGTACCACGGTAAAATTGGTACAGAAGGAGTCTTGCGTGTGCTGCCCTCCTTGCCAACCCGATGATATGTGCCTATCAGGCGACTGGAATTGTCTCAAGCTAGTGCAGAAACCAAAGCCCCTATACACTGAATCTTTATACAGAGAGCCATTGACTGGGCCTACGGCCAAAATCCCCAAAGCTCAAATGCATGCATTTCCCAATTGGCCCAATACGGTGTTACGAAAGAAGAGGAAGCCACACTGGCGAGAGGGCCTCGACGAAGATGCCACAAGTCCTACTTTTCGGCTCAGGCGGAATAAGGACGAGATAAAGGAAGGAAAACAGGCTTTCTTTTCTGGGCCAAGAACATCACCCACTGTTCACTCGACCTCAGGGAAGGGGTTAATTATACCGCATGACTATAGCCCTTCACTGAACGATCACCCTCAGGTTACCAGGAAATATTCGCAAAGACATAAGCATCATCCGGTAGAATCTGACCAAGACCAGAGCCTGTGCAGTAGACTGGACCAATCGATGAAGAATCTCAAGCAGTCATCACTGATACATTCAAACCTGAAACGACCCCATAGTCTAAGCGCCGATATACTTGTTCCTCAGCAGTTGCAGTCGATAAAGAGATACAATAAGCCCTTGTCAGAAATACCCTGGCCAGAATCGTCGTCGGTCTTCACAGAACAAAGCTGCGAGCTGTCTGCCGAGGCGATTATTCCATCAACACCAAATAAGGTCCTAGTTGACGAGGGAAAAGGGACAGGTTCAGCAAAGACAGGAAATAAATATCAAGACTCCACATTACCACCAAATCATGCTACTGTTTGTTCACGAGGCTTCGCCAGTCAAAAAGTCGCCTGTCCCAGTATACCCAAGAGAACATCATCAATCCGTAGTCTTCGAGCCAAACACCAGGAACACGACCAAGGCGATATCATGGACCGCGATGTACTAAGAGGTCTACACATTGCTGCTTCAGCAGCTTGCAATGAGCAAATTGACACGTTCATCCATGAACAGACTGGTTTACATATCCGGCAATTTTTGGCCGACCTCATGCCATTGGAAAGCTTAGGGAATAAGCCAGTACGGGACACAAAGGAAAGAAGGGCCAGAAGGAAACGAGCAGAGACCAGAGAGGTAAAGCGTCGAGTAAGAAAGTTTCGGCAGAACAGAGAGCAGAATGTACACTGATCCCAGGAAGAAGACATTAGATATTGTGTTATTAAGTTAGTTTTACGTGCGTTCGCCTGCAACCGTCTTTTCTATAACCATAAGTAAACGCCACAAGTTTTACAGAGCTTATATAGGCCACAGAAGGGGTTTTGATACAATTGTACCAAACATGAGATCCCAACAAACGTTATCTTTCAGTTATGCTTGTCTTGAAGGTGGCTGCAGGGGGTAGATGTATGACACCTTTCCCCGCACCCTCATTCCTGGCCTTTGGATCTGATCGTTCTGATGGCACTCAAATCCGCTTATTTATCTAATATTGCCATTGTGGTCGAGACAATTTGTCCCGTAGGAGTTATAACACTGACAAGAGATCATGGATTCTGTATGGCTATCCCGTAATGATATTCATGCCGTGGAACACAACTTCACCTCAAACAAGAACCACAACGAGGAGCACATCTTGCGATGCTGGCAGCGACAGACATGCAAAGGATGCCTCGCAACTTCGCAATGCAGCTGGTGTCCCTTTGTAAGCCTCTCGAGTCTTCAATACCAGAACAAAAGAACCCGTACTTATTTGAGCGACAGACATGGTCGTGTGTACCCAACACCCATAAGATTCCTTTGCTTGCACCAGCGTATGATGAGAACGTTTGTCCACACTGGGCAGAACGATGGGAACTTAGAACACAACCTTTAGGGTGTCAGGTTTCCTCGATAACGAGCCTCACGTCGATCGTCACCATCGTCTCAACCCTCGTTTTTGTTCTCCTCGTGGCTCTACTTGCGACAACTGCCCGCTGGGTCTGGCGACGTCACAATAAGAACCCTGGCTGGTGGCGATTAAGGAATCATGGCTGGGTAACCACATGGGTGCGAGAGGGGGAGCAGGAGCCCTTACTGCCAGAAAATGGAGAGCCTTAGAGAAGGCCTCTACTACGAGCGACTACGAAGTTCAAGAAGTTACTATACACTCCTGAGCGATTTATGCGAGTGACACTCAATATCCTTTAACCAGAGCTGACGGGAGGGATAATGGCCACTTCATCAGCTTCCTGGATCACAGTGCCTTGAGCACCCTCCTCACTGAGCGAATCTACATAATCGAGATTGACAGTGACGAGGCACGAGTCGAGTATCTTGGCCCTGATGCCAGGATACCTCGTTTCAAGCTCGACAAAGAGCTGGTTGAGCGGCATGGTAGCAGGCAAGGCCTCATAGTCCTTTCCTGTGAAGGAGCTAGCACTTGCAAAGTACAAGACATTGAAGTGACCAGCTGGAGGTTTGGCAACAGAGGACATTGTAGATAATGCGCCTGGAACAAAAAACCTTTTTTTAAATGTTAGCCAGCCGTCCGTGAAACAGAGGTCAAGAACAAATGAGGAAGTGATAGTTGGGTCAGAGATCTTGGTGATAAAAAGGTACATCAATGGTATTCAGGTAATACATGCTAAAAAGCATCATTCCCAATAATGTTTGCGTGTGAAGAAATAAGTCTTGACTTACCAATAGTGTTGTGAGCTTTGAAAATGTTTGTGAGAAGATTGATGGTGGAAGAAAGAAGATTTCATTGAGCCGCCCCGCCCAATTTAAGGTCAAAACCATTGCACGTGATCAAGAAATCACGATGAGAAGCGAGGTCAGTTATGGAGAACAGTTTGTCAGAAAATGAGGGCATAGTTCTCCTGTTGCTAGGTCAACATTAGAAACCGAAGTCGTTAGATCATCGTAACACGTGTTGATTAAGAGTTGCCCAGTCCTTTCCTAGCCTGAGCACCGAAAGGGTCAGAGACGAATGAGCCCCGCGTGTGTAATAAATGAATTTCACTTTTGTCGGATTCCAATGCTGTGGAAGAACTGTTCTGGGATTTTTCGTTATACCAGATCCGTCCGTTTGACTCCTCTAACAAATGAAACTGGAGTGCCAGCAGGGTGATGATGTGCAGCTCCAGGCCAATGTCCCAATACAAGGCGTGCACGCCTTAGCATGCATAGACCGTCCGTCGTTGACCGTCTTCCAAGAACCCCATGCTCCCCAGAATGCACATTTATCGTAGTCGTCGGGCCTCACGCTCGGACTCGAGGAGGCAAAGGATATCGTCCTCACGGACTGTGTATCGCATGTCAGCATCGACGCTCTTGTGATCTTACTTCCTGACCCTCGCAAGTATTTGAAGAGGGAATTTCGAGAATTTATCGTACCTGGGCCCTTGACGTTTCGGATGATCGATCGGGTCTGGTCGTCCATGAACTCGACGCGGACCTGGGTGACACCACCACGAGAACCTATCCATCTGAGTCAGAAATTTGATCATCCCTTGGTTTCTACCGCGAGCGAGCGAATATTTTGATTTTTGATATTTTGCTGCCTCGGTATCATTTCGTGGGGTAGAAGAACGCACCGGTTCGGCCGAGAACTCGGGTGACCTTGACGAGCTTGACGGGCTGCTTGGAGGAGTCCATTGTTGCGACCTGAAGGATGGTAAGCTGGAAGTGAACAGGAGATGCGCTGGGTCGGGAGTATGGCCGTACTGTAGGGAAATTGGTGGATTGGGCGGTGGTCGCGGACGTGAGCTGTAGATTGACGCTTGATTGGGACAACTTTTTTGGTGAGACTGTCAGGGTTTTCGTGTGCCAAAGCCCTTACCCCCACCAGCAGCCGAAGTTGCTGAGCGGAGGGCGGACTAATAGAACATCCGAGCGTAACCGCCACGTGGCGTAATTTTGTGGCGTCATGAGCAAGAAGGAGCCATCCGTACTGTTGGGACTCAGCTTAATCGATCTACTCACGAATTATATCGCCTCAAGTCATATAGTATTGTAAAATTATATGGATGTTAAAGACATCGGGCTCGCGGCTGTGTTGGCCACTTAGTTGTTAGTTCACATTACTTATCAGGACACATATGCGGTCGGGAGGAGAGGACTTGATCTTTCAAACACTATTATACCATAAACGAACTGGACATTTCCAAAGGAAATCGATTTATCTGCAAGGGTATCTGGCCAACGCATCATTATTCATAAATCCTCAATCCTCTCCTCAAGGTCCTTCACCCACTCCTCCATGATCTGCTTATTGTTCTCAACAGAGACATTCCCTTCCTTTATGGCAACTTCAATCTTAACAAGACCTTCATTCCACTGCTTCAGCTCAGCGGCCATCTCGGCCTGTTGTTTCTCAATACGGGACAACGTATCACTAGCGGTTGCAGCATCCGCATGGATCGCTCTAAGTGACCGTAATCGGTCCAGGAGAGGTGGCAGTAAAGGGGTGAGGTTCTCGATGGTAGGGAGTATCCCGTAGAGGGCATTGATTTTGGCTTCCTGTTCAGATTCTTCAGGCTGAGCTGTAGAACCGTTCCTTCCAAGCTCTTCCCTCAAAGATTTGGCCTTTTCCCGAGAGTCATTGAGTTTATCCTGTTCTTGAGCCAGTGTGCGGACTCGTCGACTGATCGCATCCAAATTGGCGGTAGATGCCTCAGACAGAGTAGAGATTTGCTTGTTCATAGAGTCCAGAGTTGGTAGAATCGCACGAGGGAGGCCTTCAGCGCCGGCCTCTGGCATCAATGAAGCGTTGATCCCTAGCCCCTTCTCCAACATTAACAGTCGACGGTCAAAGTCAGTCGCTTTAGCTAGAGCGTGGCTTTGTTCGTATGTTGGCGCATATGTCACAGTATAAGTCGCATCCTCCCCTGATGGTGCTTCCAGTTTTTCTTCCCGGCTTGTAGGCGTGATCGTCTGGGGAACCCGAACTGATGCCGTGCGGCCCACGGGCTTTGATATCTCGTCCAGTACTTGGCCGAGGGAAGTTAATCTATCCTCGCCGGAGCCTTCATCCTCGTCTCTTTCCTGTGCCTGGGACTCGGTCTTTCGCTTCAAATATTCGCTTTTAGCCTCTTCGACCTCGCGCTTCAGACGAGCAATTCGCCTTTCCAAGCTCTCGTCGTCATCGTCGTCAGAAAGATCGCCGAGCTCTTGAGTACCGTCCTGCAGTATACGCTGTCGCCGGCTGGAGGCTTTATACGACTTGCGTTTGCCATCTACTCGGTCTGAAAAATCCACTCCGTTCGCATCAACATTCGTAGGAAGGAATCGAGAGCGGGCCTCATCTATTCGTAAACGGGATCGGGAGATGCCAGGTCTCTCGTCTTCCACATCGTAAAACTCGTCGTCTGAATGGGTTGGAGCAGTGGTCGTCTGTGAGTTATATGAGTAAGGTTTGAGCACGTTGGAGATGTACAAGGCTTACAGGAACTGTAGAATTATCGTCTGTGAGCTCAGGGGTTTCGTAGATATCTGGAGCGGAATCCTAGAAGGTTAGCATGACTGACAGAGACCGATTCTCAGCTGTACCAACCCACCAGATCTGGAAGAGCTGCGTATTTCCGGTTGAGGGCCATGTCCGCTGTTATGAGGAGATTATTCACTGGTCGATTGATACATCAGATAATAAATTATGTCCGTTGGGCTAGCCGCAGCTCGAGAGTTTGCTGTGACGAGGTGCAGCTTTGGCGTAGGTAGGCAATAAACAAACACCCACCTTATGGAGTGGATGGACGATGGTCCCGCTGGTGCACTGACCATTAGGGGGTCTCCAACGCTATTACTTTCCGACCTCTTTGTAGTTCGGCTTTGGCAGCCCACCTGGCGCTAATAGGCCACATTGCAGGGCCTCATAAATTGGCAGCAGCGCGTTTGAGGTAGGTCATTTCACGCGCACCTACCATCACTGCTTAACTGCTACTTATTGGTAAACACAGTGAACGTGGGCCTGTGAGAGAAGGAACAAACATCGTCCATGCATGAGTGCTTTATTCAAGCTGTCACCACATCATTCCTTCCTTTCCTTGTCTCCCTGCTGTCAAAAGTAGCAATGCTCTAGTCTTTCGATTTCTTGTATTCCTTCTGCGGATGTTGCGGTACTCCGACTCCCCAAAACTCCAAAAACTACATCTTATGTTAACCCATTCTTCCTCTCCATCAATCAAATCAACCAGAGAGTAACGGCATAATGAGCAGAGTATGTGGAATGACCAATAGGGCGAGGCCACCACGGCTGCTAAGCCAGATCGGAGGCGTAGAAAGGCGAAAGCTTGAACAGCAACCCGAAGATGTTAACGCTTCACCCCTGGCTTCCGAAGACGAAGACGAAGATGGCGGTGGAATGCCATCCGCAAGTTTCTTGAAGTTGAAACCAAGTGTTCCTGTCAAACAAACGCCTCTGGAGCAATCCGATGATTCTGAGTCAGAAACTCCAGGCCGGGGAGACATGAAGAAGGTAAACTTCTCCGGCCCAAACTCTGACAAGATTCGGAGAAATGCTGGACGGGATGTGAAACAGAAGGAGTACAAGAGGTCACCGACTGAAGATACCGACGATAACTCTTCTTCGAGTGCGAAACGAAGGAGGTTGAGCGACAACTCAGGAAGCGGTTCAGCGAATCAGTTTAGAACCGCCGAAGGCTTTGCAAGAAAACACAAGACTCAGGCAAAATATGGCTCGAGGTCCGGAGTCTCACAGGCCGCTCGGGGGTCGCAATCATCCCAAGGGTCACAAAAGTCACAAACAAAAAAAGGTTCGTTAAGCCAGCATTCAGCTCATTCTTATTCTAATCTGTTGGTAGGCCAGCCAAAGAAATTTGACCGTGAAGCTGTGTTCCAGAAGACCCAAGACGATTTGTTAAACAGCTCTCAAACACAAGAAAGACCTGCTTTTAAGAAGGTGTTACGGGAATTTCTGAGCCCCACCAAGCCCAGCAACAAGTTAAAGAGTGTACCTAAGGATGACTATGGAACTCCCGAGAAAAAGACGAGGAAGAGCATAGTCCTGCCGGAATGTGAGCCTCCTTCCCCCAGTAAAGGTACAAAAGGTCAAGCCCAGAGGCTGTCACAAGACAATGAACCCAGTGAGGGACCATCGTCATCTCAACAGAGGTCCAAAATTTGGGATATGACACGCGCACAGAGACAAAAGGAAAAGAAGACGAAAGAGCGGCTACCACAGCTCGAGCGTGCAACCTTTGTCTTGCCTATCGATATCGATGCTGATCTAGGTGTTGATGATGCCGGTAGCATCTCGTCACCCGTTTTATCAGGCTTAGAACAGCTCAGCGACATAGAATCTGATAACGATACTCTGCTTAAGGATGAAGAAACCCTACAAGACAAGACAGCACCGTGTCCTTGGTGTGGGGAGTCAGTGTCAGAACAGGCTCTCAAAGAATTTTCCAAGGGCAAGAGATTGAACGTACAAATGCAGACAAGGTTCTGTGCAAAGCACAAAAAGGAGACGGCTATGGAGACATGGCGTGAAAGAGGCTATCCACATATCGAATGGGACCGTCTCGAGGAAAGGCTCGATGGTCATCGAGCCTTCCTGACGAGGATTGTTGACGGTAAACAGTCACATTTCCGTGACATTCTGGCGGAAAAGGTCGAGACTGGTCAAGCTAGGTCACTCAAGAAAGAGGGGAACCTGAATCCAGGATACTACGGCCCGCGGGGCTGCAAACTCATGTGCGACTATCTAGTGGAGGAATTTGGAGAATCGCTGAAAGAAAAGGCTACCAAAGACCGTGTCATCTCAGGACGTGGTTCAGCGGCTTTTATTCAGTCGGTCCTGGTTGCTGAACTTGCTGTACAACTGATAATGGAGGATATGCATGTATGTGCTACCGAAGCCAGGGGAATTATGGAGGAGAGCAAAACTCTTGGAGAGTTGATACATGAGGAGGTATGACAGAACTCCCAACACAGGCTAGTATATAGTTGTAGGAGAGATATGAATGATAAAAAAGAATTTGGGATTTTGTTATAACGAGGCCAATGAGGCCGTCTAGGTCTAATCAAAGCTTGAAGAGCCAGTCACCATATAGTACATGTAGATTTTAGTCAATCCTGACTGACTTGGAGCCAGACCACCATCCCCTAACTCTCTCTATCTATCTACACCTTTCTCTATTGCTCTTTCTTTGTCTGGAGGGAAACGTCGGCTGTGGTCTGCATAAAGAACTGCCGTTCAATAAGCTTGAGTATCTCGTCAAGCAGTCTGCAAAGAGTTAGTCAAGTACATCTTGGAACGATTGAAGAGCTGAACTTACATAACAGGAGCACTGATGATAACAACTGCCTTCCACTCCAATGCGTTCAGGGGAACAATGGAGAACAGGCCCTGGAGGAAGGGAATGTAGAGGAGGGCAAAGTGCAGGGCCATAGACAAAGCGATAGCATAAACAAGCATCATGTTCTTCCAGAGGGGCAGGGTAAGGAGGGACTCGCTGGACGACAAGGCGTTGACAGCGTTGAACATCTCAATAACGACCAGAATGGACAGAGAGACAGTCGAAGCCGCCTTGGCCATATCATTAGAAAACATGGAGCAGCCAATCTCAGGGAAATCGGCTGAGCAGTGGTGGAAGCGAGTAAGCTGGCGGAATGAGATCTGAGGACCCTCAGGGTTATACATGAACCACCAAGCATAGCCAGCAACAGTAGCGAGACCGACGTAGGTACCGATGACAAGATAACGGAAGAATAGCCATCCACCGATGAGAGGCTCGTCTCGCTTGCGGGGACGACGCTTCATGATGTCATGGTCAGGAGGGTTGAAAGACAAAGCAGTGGCAGGCAGACCGTCGGTAACAAGATTAACCCAAAGAAGCTGGACAGGAACCAGAGCCTCAGGCATGCCAAGAGCAGCTGTGAGGAAAATGGAAACAACCTCGCCGATGTTGGAAGAAATGAGGTAACGGATGAACTGCTGTGTGTTGTTGTAGATGGAGCGTCCTTCCTCAATGGCAACTTCGATTGTGGCGAAGTTGCTGTCAGCGAGAACCATGTCGGCAGCCAGCTTGGAGACGTCGGTTCCTGAGCCCATGGCAACTCCAATATCAGCCTTCTTGAGAGCGGGAGCATCGTTGACACCGTCACCAGTCATAGCAACAACTTCGTTGAGGGATTGGAGAAGATCAACCAGTCTGGACTTGTGGCTAGGCTCAACACGGGAGAAAAGAGATGCACGCTTAGCTGCCTCAAGCTGCTCGCTAGGAGGCAGCTGATCGAACTCGCGACCAGTATAACTCTTTCCAGTAATATCCTCATGCTGACCAAAGACACCAATCTGTCGGCAGATGCTCTCAGCAGTGTTGCGGTTGTCGCCAGTGATGACAATAACACGAATACCAGCAGCCTTACATTTCTGAACAGCGCGGGGGACTTCCTCTCGGGGAGGGTCAAGCATGCAAACCAGTCCAAGGAAAGTCATGTTCTGTTCAAGCTGGGCATATTGTTCGGTAGAAGTAGCAGAGTGAAGAAGAGGGTTCTCAGCCACCTTGTCAATGCTAGCGAGAGCGATAACTCGGAGACCGTTGTTGCCATATCGTACAATCTCGCTCATGAGACGGTCTGTAATCTTCTTGGTAAGAGGAACCTTCTTGCCGTTGGAGCCGACGAGAGTTTGTGTGCAGCGATCGATGACGGATTCAGGGGCACCCTTGACCAGTAGCTTCTTGTCATTGGCATTTCCAACCAGCACAGACATGCTCTTGCGGTCGCGGGAGAATTCATACGTAGCGAGACGAGGAAGCTCCTTCTGGTAGGTAGCGCTGGCGTAATGAACACAGTCTTCGGGGCGGGTATCAGTGGGAGCGCAGGGTCCAATCTTCTCGACCAAAACTCGGAGAGCGCCCTCGGTGGGTTCGCCGATGCTGGAGAAAGTAGCAGAGTTAGAGTCATAGGCAAGCTGGGCGTCATTGCAGATAGCGGCGACCTGGGTCATTTGGCGGATAGTGGCTGAAGTGCTATGGAGGTCTTGAACAATGACACCACCCGCCTTAATAGATCCTCGGGGGGCGAAAGTAGTACCCTCGACATCGAGTTCGTAGAGATCGCTTCCGTCCTCGTTGAAATGCACAACCTTGCTCACGCTCATCTGGTTTGTGGTCAAAGTACCTGTCTTGTCAGAGCAAATCACGCTGCAGCTTCCGAGGGTTTCGACAGAGGGGAGGCTTCGGACGACAGCGTTCTTAGCAGCCATCTTTCTAGTTCCGAGAGCCAAGCACGTGGTAATAACAACGGCGAGGCCTTCGGGGATAGCTGCAACACCAAGAGAGACAGCAATCTTGAGATAGTAGATAGCACCCTTGGCCCAGCTTCCGTGGCTGGGGTCGTTGAAGTTGGGAATGTTGATAAGCCAAACAAGGATACAGATAACAGTAATGACCTTGGCCAGACTGTCACCGAAGTCGTTAAGCTTTTGCTTCAAAGGAGTGGGCTCCGAGATCTGAGCAGTGATGCTCTCATGGATATCTCCGATAGCAGTGTTTGAACCAGTGAGAACGACGATAGCTCGTGCACGACCTGTGACGACAGTTGTTCCAGAGAACAACATATTGGTCTGATCCTGCAAGACTGCCTTGTCATCTCCAGTAACTGTAGAAGCGCGCTTTCCAACACTCTCGCTCTCTCCAGTAAGAATTGCCTGGTCCACAGAGAAGCTATTGCTTTCGATAGCGATGACACGAGAGTCGGCAGGAATGCGATCGCCGACAGACACAGTAATGATATCACCGGGCACCAGCTCTTCAGCCTTGACTCGTGAAACATGGCCACCGTTTCGGACCACATTGGCTTCGTTAGCCGAGTATTCTTGCAAGGCAGCAATAGCCTTTTCAGCGCTGCTCTCTTGGGAGACTCCGACGACACCGTTGAGGATGAGAATAGTAAGAATCTGTGAGGTGAGTATTAGTGGCTTGCCCCGACTAAACATATGCGATCTCCAAGAGCAAAACACATACAACGACAGGGTCGACGAAAGCACTCCAGCCCTCCTCCTCGTCGAAGAGGGCTAGGATGAAAGAGACAGCGGCAGAACCGAGAAGAATAATAACGAGTTGATCCTTGAATTGCTCGAGAATAAGCTCCCAGAGAGGAGTAGGAGGCTCCTCGGGGATAGCTAGCAAAAGTTAGGGAACAGTCCTAGGTGATGGCGGGGCTGCCATAGCATAGAGAGAAGCCAACGTACAGTTGCGCCCGTACTTGTTGCGTAGCTCAGTGACCTGGGAGTCACTCAGACCCGCGGTCTCGTTCACGTTGAAGTTGGCGAGGACATCGCCAACCGGCGTCGCGAAAGCGCTCTCCATGACGAGGGCAATGCGCGAGGCAGGCGCTCAGGACGAGGCTGAAGCGGGTTCGTATACGGTAGAATAGAAGTGTTCGCGACAAAAAGGAGAGAAATGGTCCAAGTTACCTTGGAGAGGAGGAATAAAGACGACGAAGAAGTCGAAAAGAAAAATGACCAAAGAACCTGGATGACCAGGAAAAGAGAATGTAAGAGAAAGGTAGAAGACACGGAGGCAATAAGTCAATCACCGGCTTCCTGTCCTGTCATGGTAGTAGTAGCAGATTTGTCAAGTCAGGACTACCTAAGGCAAGGCGTGAAAGGGGCCCCACGCACGTGGCAACCTTTAACCGTGTACGGTCAGTACGGTTACAGTGCACCTTAGGGGCTGTTTAGCTGGAGTTACAGTTGGAAACTTGCTTCAATCAAGGGCTCTGGGCAAGATCTAAATCGTGAAACCATCAACTTGTCCGCTTTCGTCCTCCACCCCGATACTCTAGGTCGAGGCTACACGGTACGTACCGTGCCAAAAAGCTCAACGTGTTCGTTTCCATCTCGGGCGGTCGGCATGTCTCTCCTGTCTTCTAGCGTTACAGTAGCGCATCCCCACAATCTGGGCAACCAGTAGCACTGGGGACTGACTGTTGTAGAGGTAATACCCTGGGAGTCAGGCACCAGTCCCCTAAAATCCGATTTGAGACTGGTCATTTGGATAAGGTATTTTTTTGAGTAAGCACTTCAACAGACGAGAAGACTTGACTGTCTCTGTCTTGAGAAACCGAGTGGATATTAGACATATAAGTTGAACAAGGGCTAATGAAGCTTTTGTTTTTCAAGGTCCATTTTTTTCTCCACAAAATTGAGCTGTCTACCTTCTCGACTGACGACGTAATTAGCAGTGCGTACCTTGACACTTGCGAGAGTTCTATTGTCTTCTCCTCAGCTTCTTAACTCTTCTTAGCCTAGCTGCAATCTGCACCGCCACGATGCCGGGCCAGCTGGTCCAGGGGGGAGAAAAGAAATACATGGGACTTCAACACGTATCTACCACCGAGTTTTGGTGGAGGCGGGTCCTGTGTTTTTCTTTCCCCTACTTACACCTTATATCGAGACAGGATACAAGTTGGCTCTTCGACATGCCCAGAATATGCCAAGTTGGTGATTGCCGAATAAGCCGTTCTCGCCAATTGAAGATAAAAATGACAATGGGTAAGTGAAAGGGTCAGTGGAGACTGGCTACCGATCTACCCACGAAAAGATGCGATACTCGTAAGCTTTTCTCCCAAAAGCTCGTCATGCCGGTCCGGTATGGCCGACTGACTCGAGATTGGCTTGGCTGAGGCGAGTAGGTTGTCATGATAGCTTCAATCATGGACTTGAGAAGATTTCTCTAAACGTCAAAGCGCCAGATTTACTTGACTACCTTCACAAAAAATACACTCTCTACCCACTATGTGCCATTTTTATGCATCTTTCGTTGCCATGCAGGCTTTCCATCATGATACTAGCAAGCCATAGAACTTCTTCACAATTCGGGGATTACTATAACAAGATTTACAGCAATAGCCTAGGCTTTCTCTCTTTTGTTAAGGACATATTCGCCTAATACCCTATGGCCATGTGTTGAGCCTGTAGTTACACAATCATATCACATGTTTCAGAATCTTCCAACCTCCCCAACCTCTCATATACTCAGGTCTCTGACCGTCAAACTCCCTGCCGCCACACTTGGAATGTTTCTCTGGCTCTCATGGTCCGGCAGCGGCCTGGACCTCCAGTATCGCTGCAGCTCGCAGCCAGCCTCGAACTGACAACCTCGTAAAGTTACTGCAAGCCTCAAGACCAACATCCATATGCCTCAGGCCGAACATCTCACTCTCTCATACTCTTGAACTCGAACTTATGTCCTCATGATCGAGACTCCCCAATCAAGATAAAAGCCCGCCTCTTGTCCTTTTGTCTTGCTGCATGATGGACTTTTGTACTGGGCATCAGTATTGCCATCTCTACTGCTTCCAGTCTCATAGTGTACCAATAAGATTTTGTAGGCACATTTTTGTACTACCGCCTCGCAGCTGTGATACTTCGGCCTATCGTCACCGGATGCACGCCTCCGTGTTTGGTATCATGGCATTGAACTTTAGTTCAGCCGACATATCCATGCATAGCGATATTTCTGTGGAGTTTAAACAAGTCCTAATGTTTTCAGATAGCACTCTTAGTAGAGATGATCTCAGTGGCCTCCCATCGTTCTTTCCTGCACTATCAGCACGCCATGCAGAAAGGGATATCCCGGATGCTGCTTCTCCAGCCGTGTCGTTACTTTCTTACCATTTGCTTAGAAACATCTCGCACGGCCTCGCTGCTCTTCTGAGCTTTGCCTCGAAACTTCGCTCTTCATTGTGACCTTGTTTCATCATTCATCATCACAGTCATGTTTCGACGACTCGTCTGAAGCAGGAATTTTGGGAGTGTTGTTGGACTTTCTTGGAACCAGCACTTTGTTACTTTCTTGAACTTTCCCTTGTCTTTCTCTTTCATCATGGCTTTCTTTGACCACCCAGCCTTGCCTGACGTCTCTCACGACATTCATAGTACGAGGCATTTCAGTTGGACAGCTGGCTTTCCACATATATCACGATTCGACTCTCACGACGGCCTCCAGAGGCTATATGGTATCAATTCGGGTTCGAGACCAGGCGGTTTTGGCAACTTCAATGCTTTGACAACCTTGAACGACATCAATACCCAATGCACAACTCTTGATAAACTAACCACTCCTCAAACTCAAACACTTTCCCCAGAAACACATATCAAACATCTCGAAGAGCCTCCCCGTGGTTATTCTGACTCTGGGGGCATAAAATCCCAACGGCCTTTCCATAGATGGATGAGATCTCTACATAAACGGGTCAATCACGGAGACTACGGAGAAGAGGGCTGGCCGGCCAAGGCGGGATGGAAACACCTCGAATCCAAGGGGACTCATCGACGATCACTTCGTCGGAGGCTCAGTCGTCGATTATCATCCTCGGGGTCCTCTCTTGGCTTGATCGCAGCAGTTCAAAGTGCTAGTATCAGCATTGCCAGTGCCAGTGCGATTTCGCGCTCACGTAAGAACCATTGTCATTCACACGGTCGATCGCGGACCGAACGAAGTAGCCGGGCTTCTCTCTCTGCTCCACGATTTTCCGAGGATAGTGTTCCCCTGGAGAAGGTGAAAATGGATGGTGCCGCCATCCATCGTTCGCTACGGCGCCGGCAGATTCTAGAAGAGCTTATCAGTACTGAAGAAAGTTACATTGGCGACATTCGCTTCCTCATGCATGTCAGTGGTGTTTCTCACAAAACTGTTGAACGGACTGACAAATCTAGACTTACATCAACATGCTTGCCGCTCTTCCTACTTTGCCTGAACGGCTGCGCTCGTCCATTAATCACAATCTCGATCAGATCCTTCAGCTCCACGAAGAGATCTTAGGAGAATTACACCGGGCTGTTCCGTATTCTGAATATAGCCAAGCAGACTACCCTGCTGTGTCGTTCAAGCCAGCCATCCACAAAGTCGGAAACTGTCGCTTGTCAAGTCTAGATATACTTCCAGAGGATTCGACCAGCCTCCAATGGCTGGAAAAGGAACTTGGCATGTTCTCTGAACCCCAAGTGGCAGCAGAAACCGCCAAGATTTTCAGCAAAAGAGTAAGTCGCTATCACACTGGCTGACTGATGACATATCGACTGACCTGTTCCTGTAAGATGCACCAATTCTTCATGTACAAGGAATACGGTGCGAAGTATGAGATCATGATCAAAGACGCTACTTCGACCCTTGAGAATCTGCCTGAATGGGAGATACATCAGAAGGGGCTTGAAGCTTTCGCCTTTACTATGGACTCCTCTCCGTCAGGTAATGATAGGAAGTCTCTTACTATAGGTGATCTCCTTGTCAAGGTATGCTATCTATACTACTTCTTCCTCGCGATCTAACATAATAGCATCAGCCCATTCAAAGAATTTGTAAATACCCTCTTTTATTTGCAGAGCTACTGAGATGTACCCCTGTTTTTGATTGTCCAAATTCGCATATGGAAGTTGAAACTGCTCTAACGAGACTTCGGGAAGCCACATCGGAGATCAATCGTTCAACTGATGACAGCCTGATGAAAGGTACCCTTGAAAAGACATGGTTATTACAGGACCGCATCGTATTTCCTAACAGGGTAGACCGCTTACACCCCTCCTCTCAATACTCACTAGACTGACGATTTGTTAGAGGCTCGACGCGAACTCAAAGAACCAAGTTCGATCATTCGGACATATCAAGTTATGTGGTGTCTTACATGTATGTTGGCAAACACCGACAGGCGTTGATGGCCAATACATGATATGCCTGCTTTACAAAGACGTTTTTTGTCTTGCTTCTGGTGGAAAATTCGATCCCATTTACACGGTTTTGGCATGCATTGATATACGCAATGCAACTGTTGAAGACACTGACAACAGGCGTGGTAAGACCTGCCGGTTCCAGCTGTTACACGGGCTGACATATACATTCACAGGCTTGCAATGTCACCTAGCGCCTTTCTCCTGGAAGCTTGTTTTCGAGAGTGATCATCAACTATACGAATTAGTAATGACAGCTTGTACGTCTAAAGAAGAAAGTGAATGGCGAAGTCGGCTCAACCAACCTCGTAGTCAAGAGCTTGATGCAAAAACTCCTGGTCTTCAGATATTTCTCTCTCTAGATATCCAAAGTCTGGGCACTGTTTTTGGGCGACCTGGTATGTTCGATCTTGCTTTACCGATAATGCAAACCTTGCTGAGACTCGCAGGAACGATTGCCCGGAGCCTTTCAGCCCATCAGACATCCATTGGAGGCCCCGAATCGTCTTTATGTCACGTCATTTTAAAGAACACAAGTGCAATGAGACCTGGTACCGGTGCCAGTACAGGAAACGGACTCAATCGCTCACAATCCCTGTTGTCAACGAAGACCAGGACGCCAGTCCTGGTGCCTTCTCGCAGTGAAAGAGCGCGTCTTGAAGTACTTCTCGCTAACGTCTGGAGTCAAGATCTTCTTCCTCTTCCTAGCAGGACCAACGTTGCCCGGAATGAGCAGATAATCAAACGGTCGGCCTCGATGATGATGAGAAAGTTAAGCGTGTCTAGCATCGCCAGAAAATCAGAAAGTTTGACTCGCAGAGTTATTGAAGATCGATCAAGCGAAGACCAAGCCCGACACACCAGTTTGTCAAGTGATGGCGGCTTTGATATCTTTGACAGGGTCAGCCGGGAGGAGAGTTCGCAATCCTACACAACGAAGAGCTCTATATCCCCAGAGACTCGAGACCTCGGTGAGGAGAGTTATATTTCGGATACCATGACCCCTAAGCTCGAGCTTGCCCAGATATTGGAGCTGGAGCCTCTTGGCTTGATGGGGGTGTTGCCAGACAAGCAGCCCAGTCGCACGTTTCGGGACGTGACAGCTTTACAAGAGTCTACGACCAACAAACTTCAAGCGAGCTCTTCGCAAACCTCGCCGAAGACAGAGGCACATTCTCTGGCAAAGGAGAGCTTGTCTTCGTGTGCCGATGTAGCCGTGCGAGATAAAGAAGCTACCTGGGTAAAATGCAAAGACACAAAAGTGCAACGAAAACACACGAACATCCGTAGATTTTTTCGGGGATAAATTGTGACGAGTTCAATGGTTGCAATGGTCCAACAAGGTGTTGGATACGGCTCCAGGGTAGTTGCCTCAGATTAGATGATCAAACAAGGTACTAAGTAGTCATAATAACTAACATAGGTATGATGGGCAAGCTGAGTATTGGATTATATGAATAGCATGACTACATTGCCAATGCCCCAAGGGCCATTTCTTAATCCCAGGTAGTTGCAGAATATTAGACAACATGCCTTTGTTTTGTGGTTTTACGAAGAGGTCCTGGTGAAACCCCTCGGGAGAAGGTGATGGAATCACATATTACCTGATTAACAACGCGTGAATCATGATTATCACCATGATTCTAAACATAGCCCAAGCAAACATGATCGTTGACTTGAAATGGGAAACCCACACAGCGAAGCATGCCATGGATGCAAGGCAGGCATGAGGTAAGATGATTCGTGCCTGACGTGGAAGACGGGAGAACAACGAGGCTTCGGGCACAGGGCACGCGATCGAGCACGAGACCAGGGAAGCTTGGGAGGGGGTGAGTTGTCTGTTTGGCTTTGTGCTTTGTCCACGACGCGGTGACGTAGGCAGTGGATTCCCATGCAGGAACGTGAGGAAAGAGACGAGCAACTTCAACCTGGCAAGCAATGGGAGGCTGGCCCTTGATTGGCTTAATTGATGCCTTCAACTAGCTCTAGTGGATACCTATGCTGGAAGCCTTCCATGGAGGAGAGCAAAGAGGTCCTGAGAGCCCCGCGATGAGCTACGTACCTGCCCACTTGCCCGCCTTGTAGAGCACGGCTATGACGTAGGAAGCTTCTCTACAACAAGCTACACTCGTCACTTCTCCTCACAATGAGCTTCCTTTTAAGCCTTTGAACGCACCACTCTTCCCCTCTTCTTTTCCCTCTTCATCAACCTCACTCTCCCAAGTAACATCTCCGACTACTACAACGACTCTCACGTCAACAGTCTTACAACTCTCATCACAAACACTATCAGTTTCTTTCCATCCACACACATTCACAATGGCTCGCGGCGAGACTCAGCAGACCAAGGTCCACTTCAAGGGCAGCGACGACTTCATCATCTTCATTGATGATATCGAGACCTACCAGAAGTGGAAGACTGACAAGAGTGTCCCTCTGGCTCACTTTATCTCCTCCTTCAAGATCTTCATCACTCACGGGTAAGTCAAGCAACCCCCGCTTTGTGACTCCTTTTTGTTCTCTCTTCATGGGGCATTTCGGTGGCCGTGGCTTGACCCAAATCTCACCATAGGCTATGTGGGACGCCATGTTAGATGTTATTTGCACTAGCCGGACTCTCCTGCCTTCCATTACCCCTCGATTGGCCGACCGCAATGCATTGATCCAGAAACATGACACAAAAGCTAACATATCAACAGCCAAGGAGCTCAGGGAAACCTCGATGCCGCTTCCAAGGCCGAGCTCGAGAACGAGTTTGGCACTTCCGTCGACGACGATGTCATCAAGCAGATCCTTGAGAAGGGCACGACTCAGACTACCGAGGTGAGCCATCTTCACTAACATGCCCATAAGCTTCAAGCTAACATGATTGTACAGTTCCCCGAGCGTCAAGGCAACAAGAACGACAACAAGGGTCCTTTGATCTCCCACTAGAAGAAACAAGGCACACGACCAAGTACGATGAAGCGGGCGTTTGGATTTTTCTCAGGTTTGGGGCGAGATCAAGGGAGACGCAAGGGTTCACGTCGTAACAATTGGCGCATGTTTTGAGCAACCCTGACTCATCCGGAATGGTTAGCAAGGTTGTCACTGGGCAGTTAGTTTGATCTACGATCATGATGATAGATGATCGGATCTGCTAGCGCTTGATGCTCTGAAAGATGGGCAGTATCGATGACAGCGCCTTATGAAATACAACAAGCCTATTGCGTTCGATGATATTAAGTTTCAAATCTTCATGGCCCCCGTGTTGTAGATGTACATGATGTTTTCTGTATTTCCCCTTCGATAAAAAAAGGTTCATGATCTGTTCAGCCTTTCATGTGTAATCAACAATTCAGTAATTCGGGCGTGTCTCCTCGTAGGTGCACACTCGATATCTGAACATCAGAAGCGTGAGCTGACCCCAAGTTTCTTCCCCTACTTTCTGTTGCACACATTAGTATAGAGCTGCTCAGTTCAGTCAGCAGGTGTGAGAACAATGACCAACGATACCTTATCTTGCTCGGTTTTCTAAGATCCTTTTTTCCCTTTTTTTCCTTCTCCTTCTTTTTGTCTTTTTTTTTTTTTTTTTT
>JAAGWQ010000210.1:0-78630 GCA_013396295.1 Fusarium heterosporum | reverse complement strand
TCTGTTTTCCTGCTACACCGCCCAATTACCTACTCCAAAGTACTAAGTAAGGGCTTTTACTATTAGGTATCATCATTATTGCCTGCATTAGACTATTCATCCTGCACGTTTACATACGGTAGACTACAATCTTCTGCAATCCAAGTCTAGAGCATTTTCACTTGACATCCTACGTCTCGAAACGCCTCCACAAAGCGCCTCCCCCCCTCCCCTTCCGCCTAGACCAGGACCTCCTCCTTTTCTCCCCCTCAAAAAGTCCTTCTTTCTCCCCTCTCTCTTCCCCGAAAGTCGTACGCCGTCCCTTTCGAACTCCCGCCCGCCACCAGCCTCCGAACGACCTACGGTGACCCCTCCCTAAAAAGTCGAGCTGCGACTGGCAACTGGACCAAGAGCCAGAAAGAAAAATCCGAATCTCGCCTCTCCGTACTGTACCTGTACTTTACCTTACTACGTACGCCGCCCACTAAGGTCCAGACCCTTCTCCGTCCTCTTCCCGATTCGATTCGAACTTCACAAGCGCCCGACCAAACCAAACCAAACCCAGCCAAGCCAAGCCTCGCCTTTGCTTCGCTGACTTTTGAGCTGCATTTGCTCTGCTACAGCCGACCCCTGCGACTTTTTTTTGGTTCTTCTGCCATCATCATCATCACTTTCAACACCATCTCACCCATCATCGAAAAACCACAACCATTATCGCAACCTTAGTCCTCTTTTTCGAGCCGAGCCTTCTGCACACCGCAATAGACAGTGCCCTGTGGGATACTGCCACGGCGCCTCGACTCCACCCTGCTTCCATTCCTTAGACTCGAGACTCAGCATGGGACTTTGCTATCTTTCACGATAATTCAACGTCGTCCACCATATCGATCCCCTCACGATGGGTAACGGCCAAGGAAAGCCCGTCGACCTCAACGGCGAAGGTACGTGAAGAAACCCAGCAGTCTTATTTGTCTTCATTCGTCTTCTTCATCTGCCTCTCCCATCTCGCGATTGGCCCGTCTCGATTCTTGTCATCCTGCATGCTATTTCCAGTATCTCAACTGCAAATCACTTGGCGTCATCCTGCCTCCCACGTGTGCTGTGCACCCTTTACCTGTCTGCTATCTGTTCCCTCACTGTTTGGCTTTCGCATGAATGTGATTGTTCATTTCTCCATTTGTTTCCGAAAACATGCTCCGCGGAAGACGCTAACAAGTCGGCTGTAGTGAACCTAAATCATTTCCGCTTGTTGCGAGTCGTCGGCCGAGGTGCCTTTGGAAAGGTACGAATTGTCGAACGAAAGGACACGAACCTGTCGTTTGCTCTGAAATACATTCGAAAAGATGAAGGTAAGTCAAATATCCTTATCTGTTGGTCATACTTCTACCCTCGGAGTTGCGATCCCAAGACATCCGTAGCTTCCATCTTAAAGTCAATCATCTACGAGATTGGAGCTTTAGTATATCTCTTGTAGAAACGAAGCTAATCTTGGCGACCCCTACAGTCGTACGATCCGAGAGCGTGCGTAATATCATCCGTGAACGTCGAATGCTGGAATATGTCAACCACCCCTTCATCTGCAATTTGAGATACAGTTTCCAGGACATCGAATACATGTACGATCCCAAGATCTACACTACTCAACTCTGACTTACGTTCGATAACAGGTACCTGGTGGTCGATCTGATGACCGGCGGAGATTTGCGGTTCCATATCTCGAGAAAGACCTTTACCGAAGAGGCTGTTAGATTCTGGATTGCCGAGCTTGGATGTGCTCTGCGATATGTACACGCCCAAAACATCATCCATCGCGATATCAAGCCTGACAACGTCCTGCTTGATGCTGATGGCCACGTCCATTTGACTGACTTCGTAAATCTTTCTTTTCCTATTTGTCGGTTAAAGCTAACCAAACTAGAACGTTGCATCCGATGTCGTTCCAGGTAGAACGCTTACAAGCAAGTCCGGCACACTGGCCTATCTCGCCCCCGAAGTGTACGCTGGTAAAGGATATGATGTACGAGCAGATTGGTGGTCTCTGGGTGTCTTGTTTTACGAGTGCATCTATAATAAGGTATGTGGTTGCCAAGCAGAATTGAAGGCTGTGCATGTATACTGACCGCTCTAGCGACCATTTGAAGGTGGCTCCGAAGGATCTCTCAGCCAGCAGATTCAGGCTGCTTCTCCTAAATATCCCGTAACGCAACCACCTGTCTCACTTTCTTGCTTATACTCGATCGGCTCCGCTCTCGACCCGAACCGCGAAACTCGAATGGGATCAACATGGGAGAGTTTCATCTACAACGAATTCTTCAAATGTTATGACTTTGAGATGCTCGAGGCGAAGCGAATCGAGCCTGTCTTTGTCCCCTCTTCCGAGAAGACGAACTTTGATGCCACATACGATCTCGAAGAATTACTGTTGGAGGAGGCTCCTCTCGAAGCTCGCGCAAGACGCCAGAAGCCACGAGAGCGTTTAAAAGATGACGCAACCGAGAAGGAGATTCGAGAGGACGAGCTATACCGTATGATCGAGACAGATTTCAAACCTTTCGACTACACAGTTGCTGCTTATAAACGGTAATTTGCCCTGCTAACTGCTCACTGTTGTGTCGCTTTGGCTAACCTGAACAGAATCACCGAGGGTGCCAGTACTGGAACAGGTACTCGGGATTTAGATAACGCTCCCCAGGCCATCACGACCGATGAAGCGACTCCTGTGCCGGCAGTCAATGGCGGCTACCAATCGTCGCCCCTGAACCCCAGCACTAGCAACGAAAGCCGACAAGGACGCCCTGTTCGCCCAGCTCCACCAGTACCACCGCTACAGAACGACTTCCGAGCCCGTCATGTCCCGATTGTCGCCGGTCAGCGTATGACAAGTCCCACAGGAGGCGTACAAGTAACGCTTGATGGTAGCGGAAGCTGGTCCGAACTGGCTCGTCAAGACGCAACACTACCCACGGACGCCAACAATCTCAGCGACGGCAAAGGCGAAGGCCCAGGTGGTATGTTTGGATTCCTCAAGAGTAAGAAGGGTCGGACAAACAGCCCCAAGCCAAAGGAGAGAGGTGTGCTTGGCAAAGAAGGCGCAAGAGTTGTCATCGGTTAGAAGAGGATGGAGACTCGCCATAACCCGTTCGCGTACTGGACTTGGAAGGTCAACAACCAGTCGGCGAACTGCGCGCCAACGCTTCGGACTACTGGACTCACCATACGAGGAGTCTGTGTCCAAGTAACGACTATTAGATGCTTCCTGTGGTGCCCGCTTGGCTTGCACAGCGTGTAATCAGTAACATCAGCAACACGATAGTTGGCTTGCGGCGAATCGCTGTATTCGAGGACCAACCATTTCGAAAGAGGTACGGCTATGGCAGCAGCGCAAGGACGACGAGAAACGGTCTCTCTACTTCATTCATTATGGCGTTCGGTCACGGATTGCGGCTAGACGCCCTTGCCACCCCCGGTTATAGAGGGGCATTATATTTCGAGAACAACTGTTAATTTGCAGCAACACGGTACAAAACTTAAGAAACAAACAAACAGTATGAAAGGAAGGTGTGAACTTGCAGGGACACTTCATTCATTTGCATCTGCATCATCTGGTGAATGATGCAATTGCGAAGGCGTTTTTCTCTTGGGAAGGGGGCATTCATGGGATATATTCATATCTTACACATTATCCATACTATCGATGTTTTCGCAAATGTCTTGTCTGAAGAGACAGATTATATACAACCGGCTGGGGTTCCAGGGCGTGTACAATGAGACAAATGGAGGAGTGGCATCGGCATCCTTAGGAGATGACTGGTATTTATGGTTTACTTGTTTGTTATTGTGAGCATATTTGGAATAATACCCCATTACATCTTATCCTTGATTTACTGTGACCCACGATATTTCAATTCAACACGCATCTCAAGTAGCTACTTGTTAACTGCAAATTTATATTTCGCCATTCTGATGGAGCTGCATGGGAAATGGATATTAACATTTCAGGGAGTACCCCATACAAAACGGGTCAACGAAAGCAAAGATAAGAGCAGATAATGAACTGCATTCGCTTGACAAATATAAAGAAGAATCAGAGCACATGAACTTCGTGACTATGTCCTAAATCAACACATTTCAGTCTCAAATATCGAACCAACAACTTCTTGAGCTGCAGATCTGGTGCAAACCCCTACTCAACAGTACCATATGTTGCCTTTGTCGTATCACTCAAACATCGCCCGCAGTAGATCTGTTTCCGTAACCCTACCTGGGGTCTTCACTGTCGCTGCTGTCGTGGCTTGAAGAACTATCAGATGTAGAGCCATTCACTGATCGTATTAGTCCACTCTTTTGTCCAACAGAGACGGGGTAGAACTTACAACTCAGAGCACCGATGTCAACCGAAAGATCGTCTATGTGATCATTCACTGCATTCAACTGTCTTTGCTGTCGGTGCTCGCGAAACTCAACGAGCTTTGGGATAATGACATTGCGATACCAGTCAGGGTCTCGGGAGAGCTCATCCCAATCCAAGTGTCCCACGATTTCTTCTGCTTCGACTCTCCACAGGCAGACGTAGTGGTTGCTGAGTTCCTCGTCGCTTATACTGTTGTATGGGTTCTTGACGCCGTAGTATTTGCTCTCGTCGCCAAAACAAACAACCGGCAATCCTGCCTCGAGGCGAACGGTAGGGTCGATGACTGTTATGGTCTGATTTCCTCTTTTGCATTTTCTGTTGTTGGCTATATCTGCGAGTGTTTGCCACGAAGAGGTAAAAGAGATGTATGGCGTATCTTCCCATATACTGTGCGTGATATGCTTCTGCAGTGAGCATTTCCGGGACTCGAACGTATTCAGGGGCATCTCGCGGTCTCTGGCGTACATGTGTCCAGTCTCGACATCTGGTTTACTTCCTGAGAAGTAGTCCCATGTCCTAAGAAGAGGAACGTTAAGAGACTTTCCCCACACAGCTTGCATAACGGGAGACCAGGAGTTAATGGGCTTTCCTGGTTCGAATATCATGCTTGTTTTATGAGAAGGATTCAGGAGGTCAGAAACAATTGAAGAGAATCTGTATTTCAGGGCTGGTGTTTGTAGCAACTGGGGCTGTAGGCTAGCCATATTCAAGTATATATGCAAAGACAAATGATGTTTTCTCGACTAGTAGAATGAGTACTCAGTTATGAGTAAGATGGTGTGTCGTTTTCATTCGAGTAGAGCCCTGGAGTGGTGACGAGTTTAAATACTCCAATATCGAGTTCTCCTTCTTGCCGTTCACGCCATTCAATAGGCAGCAAGGCATTTATTTCACAATGGAAACATTCTATAAGATTCTGTAAAAGTTGGTTGACATCTTGATAGTGATCAGAACGGTTGGCCTCCAACCTTGATATTCTGCCCAACTACTGTGTTGTATGTGGCTGAGCAGGCTAGGCCATCAAAACGGCCGGGCAAAGAGGCCTGTTGTTAGGACCAACAAACGAGGCTCCAAGGAGATACTCAGATTGTTCTATTCCGTAATCCATGTTAGTAAAGATCTGTAATGTCCTATTTGGCATTGATAACTGTCGCTTGAGACCGGATGCTGTACAGAATATGTTGCAACTGATTAGAAGTTTCTGTTTGCCCTAGGACATAAACACTTGCATGGAATACTTCATAATTCCAACGTCTTCGAGATTATGCTCAAAAAAGGGGCCTACTCGTTGTGCTTATACTTGCAAAAACCTCAGTATATATATGGTATTTCTCGAGTTGACGTTTTAAGCAAGGCTGTTGTCAAAAAGTAACACAACACCCCCGAAAGCCAATGACGCGATGTTAGAAACAGAAGAATAGATTGGAAGGACGCAAGAGGGTAAGCCGTAAAGGACGAAGAGAATACTATTTGTCCGATGTGGAAATTGTCGGAAAGTCGATCATCACGTCAGACCTGCATGATACATTTCATATAGTGGGCATGCACAAGTTCGAATCATATTACAGATTGCCTCGATTTCGAATTATTTAATAGTGAATCAAGAAACAAACTGCTTCAGTTACGAAATTGTCATGAGATGTATAACACTCCATAGCAATGCAAGATAAACAAAAATAACCTACGATAATCATCGTAAGCCACAGCAACGCCTCAACTATGCTACCACCATCAATCCTAACCTGTAAGGTTTATATCTTATTTTCGCCCAGGAAGAATAGCCCTGCTCTTGAAGGATCTCTCAGAACTATCTCCGCATCGGTCTTGGCCGTATCACCATTCGCCTCCTCTTGTAATGCTGTCTTTGGGGCCACTGTTTCCTCTGGTGATGTCGGACTCAGCAGCTGCCCATTATTCTTGAACAGGGGGACAAAATACCGTTTACTTGGCGTCCGTTCCTGTCCTTTATTGCTGCTGCTTCTGTTGAAGGCCACTGAGGAGGGCTTCACCATCTTGGAGATGGGCAGTGGAGGACGAGTGAACTCCGCCTTGTCGGAGGGAGAATTGAACTTGGTTGGGGTTAGGGCCACGGGCTGCATTACATCATGAAGCAGGTCCCTGCCAAGAGTACTCATCGTGCAATTAGATGACGTGCGATCTTGAGGGTCACGGGAAGAAATGTACTTTTCATCAGACGACCCTGGGATAGGTGAAAGAGGACCTTCTAGCAGAGGACTCTGCGGTGGCATGTTCGGTGGCAGGGGGTTTTGTTGCAACGGATTCCGAGGTAGAGGACCCCGAGACATAAAACTCTGAGAAAAGGGTATGGTTGGCAATCGTGGCGATGGCAGAGGTGTCCGTGCCAAAAGTATCGTTGATCTTAAAGGCATGACCCCTAACATCTGGGCAGCTTTCCAAGGCATCGTCGTTGGTGGCATCAGTCGAGCTGAAGCCATCCCTATCTGAGCAGCGCTAATGTCGTTTCCAAAGGATCGTTGAGAATACACAGAATCTGAATCGGCAACTGACATTCGATGGTTGAATGTGTCGCGCCACGACGCAAGAGCCGAATTGTCAGATGTTGTTTCTGGCTTCGAGTTCTTTGTAAGCCATGATGCTGTAGTGTCGACCTGTCCACCACGCTGTCGTTGGCGAACGAGGTATTGCTTATAGATAAGCATACCGAAAAACACTGTAGCTCCGAAGATTATACCAGCGGCAACAGTACCTCCAATAATAGCTCCCTTCTCAGCTCCTGTAGTTGCGCGTTTGTTCGAGTCGTCTTGCGAGTCTTGGTCCTTCCCGGTCAGACTTTTGGGGACTTTCGAGCTTTCTAGTATGTGATATACCACTGAGTTGACCTTTTCTTTACCCAACTCTGATTCTCTCGTCTTAATCGGTCTTGCTTCTGTATTATGGGTAACCAAGACCGCTAACAGGTACGTTAGTAGTTGTATCCAATAATTCATCGTGGCCACATCCATTATGTGTCTTGTCGTCGTGTCTCGAAGCATTCCTGGAATATCTGAACCTCGAGGTCCATCCACTTATAAATCACCGGTAGACTATTGCATCTTCGAGGCTCTTCGTTTCGAATGCTGAAAGCATTCCAAGAATAGCATTATCTCAGTCGAGTCGACAAAGGACCTTGAATCAGGCTATTACGGGAAATCATCTCGAGGCCGCTTTGTTATATCATCTTACAAGATGTTTCGTTCATATCGTACCAGAGCATCAAGCCGTTTTGGTCGTCTCTCAAAGAACCCCAGCTCAGCATCGTGTCTCATATCCTGGGCGACATCGTTGAACAAAGAACTCTGAGTACTAATAGTCTCGAACAAAGAATGGCCGCTATCAGCATCCTATGAGCATGGACCTCTCGGTCCGCGGGAGAGACACTGAAGGTTCATAGTTTCTTTGACTATGGAAATAGAAAGCTAGCACGAGTCCTTCATGTGTTCTGTCTTCATTTGAGAGACGAAGCAGCAGCACGCGACACATTTATGGTCACAGTATCACAGATATGCAGGGCGAGAGCGTTGAGATAAGGTTACAGACAGTGACAGCCCTGGATTGATGTGCGGCCGTTTCTTCTGCAATGCGCATAGTGCATTTCTTGGATCTCCGGACTGATAAAACACACAGCACAGCCATACACAGGTTGTGATTGGGAGCCCAGCTATCTAATCTTGTGCCCGCGATTCCTCAAGGACTTTTGAAAACGACGAGGGGGCCGATAGCCAAGTAGGAATGCATAGATGACTCGCATTTGAGCCGTGCAAGAGATAACAAAACACATAAAGTCTCGGCAACCCCAGCTTGTCCAGGAATTAACGCAGACTTCCTGTAGCTGTTCCCTATAGGACCGTTGGCATCAACTTTCGTCAGGTGGTCCGGGTTGGCCAAAGAGTTTCACGCACGACAAAAACTCGACTATAACATTCAGGCAGTTGACTCGCATTTCTCACGTCTCAATGACCATGCCACCAAGGCTCGTGGACTCGACGACCAACCCCCGCCTGATGATGATTGTCCTTGGGTGTCAAGGGCAGGTGAGCAGCGGACAGGCCTCAAGGCAGGAGATGACATGGTCTCCTCAGAGCATCGACCTTTGGTATACTTTGAGTCCTTGATCTTGACCCCCAACCCGAGACCCCCACCTCGCGGCAAAGCAATGGTCTACGGAGTTGATTTCCAGGTCCCAAGTCATATCCTGCTTGTCCCCGGATGCAAGGAAGCAAGATCCGGATGTCGGAGGCTCAAAAGGTGAAATCGCACCGAGACAGCTTGCCTTTCATCCTTGAAATTGTTTATGTTGATAGGCGTGCCGCAGAGGGATTTGACCGAGGCTAGAGAAGTATCATGCCGGTAGCAAAAATGGCCCATGCCAGGCTTACTGCCTCTTTTCCTTGTTGGTCTTTGCCGCTCAAAGGCATCTCACATGTTGATTTGCGGGCTAGGCGAGCGCTGCGGGCGTTGAAGCGGCGCTGAGAGATCTGATCGGTCAATCCACTTCCTAATGCCTGGGGGACACAAGCAGGCATGACATATTAATATCTGTCTCTATCTTTGGGCCCACCGCTGCAGTGGGGCAACACTCCGGTCTGTTGTGCGAGATCCGACCCAGGTAGCCAGGGCCAAGAGTTTCACCTCCCAATTCTATGTATGTATTGCTTTCATGGGAACCGGCTTGCCTCTTAAAGTCCTCCCGGGCCTCTGATCCCTGAACAACCACGCTGACAGCCTGAAAGACATGTGGGGTAGTCCCGAGTATAGATAATATTCATCGTGCTTTGCTTCGTTTCCACTACCGTCCTTGACTTGCATCAACATATGCTTCCTTTTGATGCCAAAAAGCGGAGAAGTGCACATGAATTGACCCTCATGGGCTGTTCAGATCAATTCAGCACCTGACGGAAACACTTCCCCGGCATGACTCCCCAGATGTCCCTCACTTTTGTCAGGGCAAACAGGGGCTAGATCGACTAGTCATTCGGGAGGTTATTGCAAATCCAAATCAGAGTATCGGACTGTCGGCTTGCTTGTCATGTAAATATCAGACCTGCCTGAGGTGGCCATTTGTCCATGCCATATTACCGCACACACCTAGGACTGAAGCAGTAAGCCTTAGGTGGTTTCCATCCTGTACAACAGCTTCTCGAGTCTGGGATGTTTGTTTTCCCGGATTTGCAGTCCAAAATCACTAGTTCTGTATCCGTGGTTGAATGATCAGTGGATATATTGAACAACAGATACAGGCTAATAGAGCCTGAATCCACTCTGTCATTGTAATGGTCCCGTACAGTAGTATCCGTACTCAAAATCCCCATGGATGGTTGAGCCGCTGACACCATGCTCGGTTGTTTAGCGCAACATTTTGAATCATTTGCGGGCGCAACGACGACACGAGCCTGTCATAGCCCAGTTGTTGCAAGCCATCAACAGGAACGAGGTCCTAACAGATGACCAGGGCTCCCCTTCGCCCATGCCTCTAGCCTCTGGCTCCCGGCCCGAGGACTGTCTGTAAGATGAAATTCGTTTTCGGTGTTATTTTTTTTTATGGTTGATATTTTTCAAATAGATCCCATACTACGAGAGTTTAATGTGCTGCACAGGGTTTCTCAGCTAGTGATCGGTTTCTGGGTCATAGCCAGCCAACATATTCTGGTGCGTTCTCAGCATGATGCTATGGTGCGACAAAGCTGGCTCTTCCGGGGACCTAGCTTGTTAGTAACAACACTTAATCAACCTGGTGGCATATGTCCGTCATACGCTCTTAACTCTGCTCTTGTTGATGAGAATGGGAGAAGTCGGAACAACTATGCCTGGTACCCAAGTGCCACTAGCAGGCCCCTTTAGCTCGCCCGTCAACACCCCCGCGGCTCGTGGGCAACAAGTGGGGGTTTAATGCAAGTGCTGTGAGTGAGAGTTGCACTCCACCAAAATCTTCACACTCTGCTCGTTGTCTCGAACCGTCAACATCGTCATGCAGCTCGCCCGGGATGTACACACATGCGGCTAAAATAAGCATCTGTATGACCAGGGGCCGCTTTTGTGTACCTCCGTCGGCTAATGCATGCATTGAACGATTGATTCTTCTAATGAGAATCGAAACCATTAGACATGATCTCGGAGTTGTGGCAGATGAAAGCCAACAGGTAGTGTTGATCCTCCCGCCCACACCCTGTCGCATACTAGCAGATATCAGAAGCACAAAGGAAATTCAAAGTGCAGGATGCTTGTCTCCGAGCCGTTCGACGGATTACTAAACTCCACTGGGCAATGTCAGACGTGATTGGTAAGAAAATGGTATGCTGTATAAGAGCCCTGTCGTCTCATATGTTGTTAAATTTCCAGTTTGGACAGTTGACAATTATATGTTGCCGTGCCATGTTGGTGTAAGAGAGGTGACGTCGACATCTGGCTTTGCTTTCGAGAGAACGGGTACAAACGATGCAACGACCCCAGAGTTCTCCGCCTAAGAATGGCCGTATTACAGCGGAGCTGGGCTTGTGCTCAATTCCCCAGCTCTGTTCTCCATCGCTTGTATTCCCCAGGCCTACCTTGTGGGAGCATTACCTCCAGTTCCTATGCCAAAAATCCAAATTTAATAAGCTTGAGGCTATAACCTTGTTCTTATAGCCTCAATCCTTGACTTGGCCGCCTACTCCAATATATCGATGATGCGGCTGATAAAGAGTTGAACTTTGCCGGTGCAGCCTCTCCGTCTGTGGAGTTCTGGCAAAGGACTGTACATATTTGGAAGCCTAGGAAACTTGGCCGAGGCGAAACACTCTGTCTGTTTCGTCGAGACTGGCACACAAAACCATCAGCGTGTTCTGTATCGAGCAACACACGACCAGGTACCCTGAAAATCGTCATATTAGGCTGGAAATGTGGCGTTCGGCCAGATGGCTCCACCATCTAAGTCACCTTGAGATATGCCAGGGCGACCCTTAGCTCAAACTTATGCACGGTCGTGGGTCTTGTGGTTTGATCAAGGGTTCAAGATGTATTCAAACATCTCATTCCCGATATCCATATTCATTTCTGAAGTTAACTCGAATAATGGTAGGTAGCGGCGTAGCAACCTGCCATGGACGTGATAGCCAAGACGTTCGGCGAACGATTGATGATGGGAGAACCCCACCGAGTAGGCCAGAAGTCTGAAGTCGCAAAATATGTTTGGTTATTCGTACGCACAGCAGTCGACAGGCACCAAGAACTAGAACTATATCGCACTGGGGTTGGGGTCCGCCGATACACACGGCCCAGGCAACAATGTCCGGAATAAACCTCAAACAGAGGTAACGGGCGCCATGACTCGAAATTTGCTTCGATGGGCTCGAAGAGGAGAGAACTGATGTATAGTGACAAGTTATACTTGACCGTTGACGGACAGCTAATAGTAGCCAGATGCCGTATTGCGAGAACGGTTATGCTTGTGGCGGCTAACTGAACCTCCAGGCATGCCATGTGCAGTAGGGACCACCGCGGCGGCATAGATCGCGCCTTGTCGATAGTCTATCCGCTTGGCTGGTGTCGGTTCTGGGTCGGACGTGCCTAGCGCCCTTCATGCTTCCAGTACCTCAGTGCCTTTCCCTTACGCCCTGAGCGTGCAGTCTTTTCCCGGATAATGATGAGCGGCCAGTCATGACTCTGACGTTTGTCATCCCATCCCTTCTCATGAGTCTTTGCTGCTTATTTTGGTATGTGTGGTTGATCAGCGTCCACCAGCGGTCTATAGCTTCCAGTTACATGAGGATAGACACTTGATGGTCTGTGAAAATAAAGTACCTACCTAACAAGAAAGATGAGAGGCAGGTTCCGCACTTTCCCGATATTGGGTACTTGGGTTGGTTCGGAAGGCACTATACCGCATGACTGCAAGTCGCATCCGTGCTCGGAGGAAGTTAAGGTATGAGGGGAAAACATTAATGAGAGTTTCGCCGAGCTCGCCCAGACAGACAAATAGATGTTCAGGGCCGCAATAAAAAGTAGGCAAGGCTTCGTACGATTATGAGACATGCTTATTTATTTTGGAGTAAGTGTGTGCAGTGCATCGTTATGACCATCGGTGTAGCGAGGTATTGTTGTGAGTGTATTAGAACGGAATCGACGACTGTCTGATCCAATATCACAATTGAAGCTCTCGGAGCTGGGACGAGACGATGCCATCTACCGCTCACAAGATTTCGGACCAAGACCACATGAAAATCCCTGGCGTACGTATGTACATACGGGAAATGGGCCCAGACCCTTGGAATCTGATGCACTTGTCCGTCGACTATAGCTCTGACTGGGGCGCAAACACAAGCAATGGGTCTACTCCGTCTATCCGTTCTTACGGATGGAACGTGGAGGCCCGGTTATGGAAATCGGTAGTGTAACGCTGAATCCACCAGCAAGTGAGTGCTTTGATGAACCTGAAAGGCCTCAGGGTGATATGTAAGAGATGGCCCTTCCAGACCAGATGAGAAAAAGCTTGGGCGACTTTAATAGGGGATATAGTAGGATTTTATCTAATTCTTTTTTTTTTCCTTGACCCGGACAGCCAAATCTTCAGACACCAATATAATTGCAGCTCTCCCTTCTCCCCTTCTCCTCTTAGGAGTGACTCTTTTGGACAAGCAAAACGCGCATCCAGCTCCGGGGCTTCATAGTTCATCTTTGTCGATTCGGGCCTAAGTGTTGTGGCGGGATCCGCTGCGATGGGTACTCGTCCAGGCCATCGTGCCCGTCCTTGACGAATGGTCTGTCTCTAATTCATTCAGCGTTAACGAATCTCTGGGCTGCCAGGCTGATTCGGGGGTCGATGTGCGATGCACCATGACCGCTGAGACTGAGACTAGGATTGCGCGTGGGGCACTAACACTTGCTGCGCGGAAATAAACGAACCAGTCATGTTTGTTGTTCCATCCATCTTCTTTTCCCTCCCATGATTATTGTCCTTGTAGGCTTCACGTTCGACTCGACTCGACTCGACTCAAATAATACAACTTTCAAAGCCCTCCGCATCCCGTTCCCCTCCACACCTTTCCTTTATTCCTGGCCTCCTCGTCATCTTGCCTACCTGTCTTCGCATCCTACATACACATCACATCCCGCCTACATCTCGCCAGCATAACAGAACGCACGCTTCCATTCTCGACCGTTTCTTGTACATTACATCAAGCAAAAGCAGCAACCATCTCGCCCATCCATTCAATCTCCCTCCTCCGCCTTCCAGCGCCCGCTCGCTTGCTCACACGTTCTACTGTGCTCAAGCTCGGGTGTCCACTGAAGCCCTCGGAGACTCCCCCGAAAACAAGCACCCCACCCGACCGGAACCTGGTGTATCCCAGTCGGGTCTGAGGTGGCTGCTTTTGGGTGTGATGAAGTGGTTGCCCTGATCTCAGCGAGGTTGGACTTTTTTTTTTTTACAGGGCTCTTCTGCTCTTGGACTCTCAGCTACAGGTACCTCCACAACCTACCTATAGTAAGTTGAGCGGCATCTGCTCTGCTTGCAGCTGCAGCAGTGCAACCCACACCCGAGCTTTCTCACACCCTCACTAAAGCCACTACGTGGGGGGCCCTTCTCTTCGCCGTCACCTCAGCCTCTCGCTCTTATTCACCCAGTCATTCATTCATACTCTCTTCCTCTTTCACACGCTCCGTAGTCCATCCATTTTCGCACTACCACAAGCCTCCCAATACCCATGAGCACATCTGTCTCAATCGCAAACTCAAGTCCTATTCTAACCATGAACCCAACAATAACAGAGCACGACTTTCGTTTTCCTAGACGACCAAGTGCATGGACTACCACCACTACTTACCACGCTCCCACTCAACGCAGCGGCCAGTCGAGCCACAACCCAAATTCTCGTGACCCCTCGGCCAGTTTTAAAGAGCACAAGACCGACATGGCCGGCACTTACTCCCTTGCCAGGCAAGGCCTGGGCGGTACTGCTTTGTTCCCATTCCTCCAGAATGGCCTCGCCGATTCCGATCGCAGTGTCGATAGGATGCAACAGGACGATCCGCTTGCAACTCAGGTCTGGAAGTTCTTTGCGAGGACTAAGCAGCAACTCCCCAGCCAGCACCGCATGGAGAATTTGACTTGGCGCATGATGGCTCTCGGTATGCGCAAGCACAAGGAAGAGCAGCAACAGCGACAGGACGAGGCAGATGCCCGACGCAAGAGGAACATGGAGGCCAATAACAGGTACGTAATTTACTATTTGTACTCGGATCACTATCAGCGGTTCTTATGGCGGGCCCTGGCCTTTTTGCCCATGACGTGCTGACCAGGGCTTTAAAGGCTTACACGCCCGATGATACAAAACTCTCCCAGCGGTATTGCACAGCTTCGAAAGTCTTCCGAGAACATGGCTCAACCCGATGCTATGAATCTCGACGATTTCATCTTTTCCGACAACTCTGCTTCGCCTGTCACTTTTGCGTCCCCACAGGGTGATAGAATGACCGACGACAGGTCCGGCAATTCAATGGCTTCGGCCATTCCCATCAAATCCCGCAAGGAGCAATCGGCCCAGGGCTTCGTCCCACAATCTGTCCCTGTTCAGCCCATTCACCAGGTCACTCAGGGCAATGAGTTCAACTACGTAAACCGTCATCTTCGGAAAACCAGCATCGATGACCGAAGAGTGAGTGATTCCTCCATGACCCCTCTTTTTCGTGTGACTGGTTGCGCTTTGGCTCTTCTCAGATCGCAAGGTTTCTCCCATGTTCTTGGGATTTCACATGTGATAGCACGCTTTTTTTTCGCGCAGCTGCTAACCTTCGCAAATAGACTCGGAAACGCCCCGCTGATTTCTCACCCCAAGTCCCGGCTGTCAACAGCACTGTTGCGCAGACTGACCTTGATCTTGATTCCGAGCTTCATGACTATTCTTTGGATCAAACCAACCAGACCAACGTATCTCAGCAGCCCAATGGCAATGGTGTCCCGTTCGGCCTCGACACATATATGGAAAATGATTCCATCAACAACAATAATGGAAACTTCCAGCAGAATTTCTCCTTTTCTCCTTCCACCTCACCTTTGATACCCCATGGCCCCTTCGGTGGCATGTACCACAATTCATCCGTCCCCTCGGCATCTGTAAACAACAATAACAACGACTTTTACTCACCACCAGCGTCGGCTTTCCCGTCGAATGTTTCAACTCCGCACCCAGTGCCTGAACAAGAGGGATTCTATTTCGGTTCTCAGGATGCACGAGCTCAACGACCACAAGGCTTCCAGCAAAGTATCGGAAGTATGCTTAGCCAGCAATTCATGTATGGAGGACCTAACGGCAATAGCAGCAGCACCATGTTCTCTGCTCCTGGAACTGGTTCAGAGTCTATGTCTGCATACAGCACCGCTCCCAGCTCATTTGGGCATATTGATCCTTCCCAGGTGTTCCACGGTGACCAGCCAGTCACCTCACCTACGATGCAGATGCAACAAGATAACATGTTCTCTTTTGGGGCTGACTCTGATGATGAGGATAATAATGCATTTGCTGATCGCAATGTGTCTATGCAAAAGGATATGTCTTCATCGCTCGATGAATCCGGATCCATGGGCTGGGACGCGAGTTTGCCAGGCCAATTTAGCACACAGGCTGCCCGGTTCCCTGGTGGACCAACCCGCAAGCAGGTGACGATTGGGGGATCAACAACTGATTTTGTTGAAAACAACGGAGATTGGGAGTCGAACGGCCTAGAGCGATCGCAGTCGCAGTCGTTCAGGGCAGGAAATATGAGGAGACATCATCCCAAATTGCCACGAAATGCGTCCACCCCAGTGCATTTTGCTGGGCAACAAAACGGGTTTGATCAACTCGCACAATCAATGCAAAGCTCTCCTGCTGGCGATGCCAATGGAGGCATGTCGGGATTTTCGTCTGTCGCTCCAAGCAGACCATCGTCGCCCCCTCTATCGAAGCAGGGATCAACGACAAATCTGCAGGCGGCCGGAGGTAACGGCCAAGATGGAAATGCTCCGACCACGTGCACGAACTGTTTCACGCAGACGACGCCTTTGTGGAGGCGAAACCCTGAAGGCCAGCCACTGTGTAACGCTTGTGGTCTATTTCTCAAGTTGCACGGTGTTGTGAGACCGTTGAGCTTGAAGACCGACGTTATCAAGAAGCGCAATCGTGGTTCTGGAACCAACGTGCCAGTAGGAGGAAGCAGCACCAGGACTAAGAAGACCGCAAGTGCGTTAAACTCTCGCAAGAACTCAACCTTGTCGATGTCTACTGCTGCAGCAAACAGTACCAACCCGACCCCAAAGGCAACGACTCCGCCCGCTCCCAGCCAACCTACGAGCAACAAAGATATGGAAAGTCCGGTCAGTGGTACCACGTCAGGCACAAACACCGCCGGAAGCACACCCAACAGCCACGTCGCTGGTCCAGGTCCTTCCTCTAGCTCTATGGGCGGTAAAGGAGTTGTTCCTATCGCCGCTGCTCCTCCCAAAACCAGCCCTGGGCCTGGTGCATCCTCGATGTCTATGCAGCGACCTTCTACTGCTTCTTCAAAACGACAACGCCGTCATAGTAAGAGCATTGGGGGAGATGTACCAATTTCTATGGATATAGACAGCCCAGATTCAACTGGTTCTATTGATGCTCCGCGCCCCTTTGGCTCATCTACCGGGCTGTCTAGCCTGCCTGGTGGTATGTCTGCCAGTAGCTTCAGCCTCAATCAGCGACCTAGCACGCTGGGATCAGCCACAGGCATGATCAGCATGTCTGGAGGACAGACAAGCTCGCTGATCGGAAGTTCCGCCGGTCCACAAGAATGGGAGTGGTTGACAATGAGTCTTTAGTTACGAGAGCAAACAAATTGTACAAATGCATGGATAACAAAATCTGCTGTTCGCATGACAGAGGTGACAGCAGACGTGGGGCGTTTTGAAGCTTGGTCTGCTGGGACCTAGGTTATACCAACTACAACATTTGACGAGACGGAATGATTTCGAGGCGTTTTTAGATGGAGGCGTTTATTTATAATGTTACGAGACGACGAAATGATACCTTACTTGGATACATGCCAGTCGGCGAACTATGTCGCCTACAGTTTTATCAGAGTTTTATTTGGAGAATGGCATTGGCGGCATACTGTTATTGCTGGGCATTCATGTGCATGCCAGAGACTCCATGATGGGTGGGATGATATCACGTTATCTATTCTCATCTCAACATGGCTAATGTCTTCTCGGAAGACCCAAAGGACGAACATAGGGGTGGCTCATCTATCACTTGAACGGCCAGGATATGGTCAGTATGTTATCAGTTATAAAGCAAGCTCGATGATCGGAACGGGTCACGCACACTATTTTGAAAGAGATGCATGATACCATTCGAAAGCTTATGCATACTCGTTTCCATAACTGCAATATCTGCAGTATCTAGTGATTAATTGTTCTCTGGATGGCCCGTCTATCGTACAGTCGTGCAGTAGTAGTCTCGATAGCCTGCTGATATTGTACCTGGCTCAAGCTCTGATATGAATGACTACTGTCAACACAAAGTAAGTTGTGTGTCTTGGACTGTTTCGCTATTGTAATTTTTACACAGAACTACGAAATTGGTGTGGAGGTATTCCAATCAGTCTATGCACGGTGGTGCGTCTCTTGAGCCGGATACATGCTCTTATGCAAAGCCTATATGACTTCATTCGAGAACTCCGACATGATAGTATTGATTTTCTACGTTTGCTTTCTCCAGCCTACTGTTATGCTTCCCAAGTAGGGTAACACAACAATCAAGTTCTCGAAAAGATACATACACAACCGCACTATTCCCGAAAGCCTAGCAACACTTAGACTCCTTGCCACTGAACCTCATACATAAACCTAGTCCGTGTAAAACTCCTGCCTGCCTAATGAAGGGCCAAAAGACGAACTGCAGAACTCTGCAGTACCGCAAACATGATCAAAAGTGGTAATACAACATCAAAAAAGAAAAGCAAAGAGACGGGAGGACAAAGGTACGACAGCTGGTGCATCAGAGGAGGGATTTCCCCCTATTGACAAAGCCACGCCAACCCACAACTCTCTGGGAAATTTGAGGCTCGCCCTAGAACATCGTCCCGAATGTCTCATCAGTAGGAATACGCTTTCGTGGGCTTCCACCATCTTCTGTGGCAGGCTTGCGATGTCTGAAAGTAAACCCGACAAAGAGGCTCTTGCTCATTGGATCTTCGCGTTCAGCCATGGTCTCTAGAGCTTGTTGCTTGTCGTGAACCTCCTTGTACTTGGCCATGTCAGCCTCATTGGTAAAGTCGTCAAAGTAACCGGCATCAGTTTCCGAATCCAGCTCGGGAACAAATGGCGCACGGGTCTGTCGAAGGACATCCCATTCAACTTCGGCAAAATACTGGTGAGCATAAATATCCTTAATATTCGAGAATCGCCTTGAACGGGAATTGATGCATCTATAGAATAATCAGCTCATGTTCACGAATCCAAGAATAAAGAGATTTCCCAGATTTACTTACGTGCAGATAAAGTTCCAAGTTCGGTTACTCAAGAAATAGTTGGGATCCTCCCATACAGGCCTCTTCAGCACCTCCTTCCAGTGCTTCAGATTGCGCCACGTCTCGTCAGGAGTAGCGCCTGCAAACGGGGGAAACCCGGTGAGGGCTTCAAACAGCATGCAACCCAAACTCCAGTAGTCCACTGTGAAGTCGTATTCCTCCCCTCTAAGGACCTCTGGGGCCATATAGTCGGGTGATCCCACGATAGACTTGGCATAATTGACATCGTTATCGCGCATTGTCCGGTAACTCTCTCGACGCTCAGCCACGGTTCGCTGATCCATGGGCTTGCCAAATGGAACTGAACTTTCGGACGCCTTTTCTAGTTTGACACGCATCGACTCAATCTTGGATGGAGCGAGAACACCAGCTGCAAGGCCGAAATCAGTCAACTTGATGTGGCCTGTCGAATCAACAAGGAAGTTCTCTGGCTTGAGATCTCGGTGAATGTAGCCTAACTGGTGCAGGGCATCGACGGAGCAAAACATCTCAGCAATGTAGAAGCGAGCGTGGCGGTTGGACAGCACACCTGTGTTGTTAAGTAAAGTGCGGAAGTCACCACCAGGCACATACTCCATCGCCAAATAGATACTCTTTTCGTCCTGGAAAGAGTAGAGGAGTCTAACAAGCCACTCGCTCTGGGCGGTGGTAAGAATATCTCTTTCAGTCAAAACATGGCGGACTTCATCAAGCTTGAATAGTAGTTTCTTGCTCATGACCTTGAGGGCGCAAACTTCGCGAGTGTCCTTCTTCTGAGCCAAGAAGACTTGACCATAGCCACCCTGACCAACTTGCGTCAGGATTTGGAAGTCACCGTGTCGAAGTCGTACTCGGCGCTTGCGGAGGTTCGCACGCTCTCGTCCGGCATACTTGGACCACATTTGGTTATGTATCTGCTCATCGGTCTCTGGAGGCGGGGGGTATTCGTTTTTGAAGGCTGTTAATCGGTTCTGTCGAGAGCCAACATATGTGAGGAGGTCAAAATAATAGTCTAGGAAATCTAGCAGGTGTTAGGTTGATACTCGAACAAAGAGAGCGATACATACAAAGTTGCGTAACATTGACCATTCGCTTAACATTAGGCTTCTGGAGAATTTCGCGCTCTTCTGCTGTCAGCCCTCGAGCTGTATTGAATCTTTTGGTCGCAGGTGTAGTAGGTCGGTCTCTATGCTCGTAAAGCTGCTGACGAGACACGGCAGCATGGCTGTGCTGATGGTGACTATCGGCGGCACCCAGCCGAGAGGGAGGGGGCGTGTTCTCCTGGCCTTGCTTTTTAGGACTTGCTGGCCGCGCCTTGTGAACGACACTTTCATCAACGTTGGCACTGGACTCGTCGAAAGGCTGGATCTTGGTCTTATTAGGTGATAGCGGGGTCACGACACTCTGAGGACGGCCCAGTTTCAATGGTGGCTCGATAGTGGGAGGGTTGAGAGTCAGGGCGTTTTCGAAGGCGGAAGGAAGATCATGCGAGCCGGGCGGGTTGGTCTTCTTGCTTGGGCTACCTTGAGGCGTACTCATGGGGTTGAGGAAGTTGTCCGTTCTGGCGGAGGGCGTAGCAGGCGTCGCGGGTGTGGCAGGCGTTGCAGGTCGCGAGCCGTTGTTGTCGCCAACAGTGGCGGTCCCTTTGCCAGGAAAGAAGCTGGACATGAAACTAGCCATGGTGAATTGTCTTCCCTAAGCAGTACCTGCTCAATTAGGATGGATGATAGGGAGAGGCGCTCGTGAGCGTGTGGTGGGGATATTTGGTTGTCGCAATGCGAGTTGGGGTTGGAGTCGAGGGGTAGTGGCAGTGGTAGTGGGCTTGGCCTGGTTGGTTTGTTTTGGGCAGCAGGCGGGTAGTGGGGAAACACTACCTAAGGTAAGTTGACAGATAAGAAGAGCAGTCAATAAACACTGAACTGGCAGTGACCGAAGATAAAAGAATAATACGGATCAGAGAAGTATTTTATGACAATGTGATACGGGGGGCAAGCCAAGGCAAAGAAATTGGTGTCAATAAATAAGAGCACTAAGAAAGCACGATGGAGAAAATACCTGATGGATGGGCAAGAAGCTTGATAAAGCGGTAGATCAATATGGAGCCAAAATCGGGCAGATCGATCAACAATGGAGGATCCAGGGTTGGAGCAGCAACAATCGAGCTAAATTTAGTGGGTCAGACTACCTAGCCACACTCAATTCTAGGGTAGGTACATAGGCTAGCTTGCATCATAACATACCTACCTATCGCACAGACTTATTGTAATGGATCCAGTAGAACGAAACATTTCTTCGCGTGCTAGTTTCGACAAGCGTTTGTGTACCCAAGGCGCTTTTTATACCAACTAGGTGGGGTACAAGCAGGGTGTAGTAGTGACCGTGGCTGTTTGAGCAGCGGTTTATAATATGAAGTATAGCTATGTTGCGGTACTCTACACACCATAGCAACGGGTTGGTCTATAAACTGCTGATATGATAAGAGAATTGGAAATGTACACATACTCCAGACATTCAACTGTTCTGAAATTAATTGCTAAGACCCTAAGTTTACTGAACCAGGACGCAGGATAGTACAGCCCATAGGTTTCATTATACTCTATGGTTTCAGAGTGCTTAAGTAAAGAGATAACACTTATAATCCTCAGGTATGCCCAATGCATCAAGTGCTGGTGGGACGAACCCTAACAAGGGAAGTAGTTGTGACTGTATGTTATGGAAACGCCTGGGAAGATCTGACGCTTTTGCATGGCAGTTAGAAGAATGATAGAAAAAACACCAGATCCCTTAGCAGTTACACATATCCTGGCCGGTAACTTTTTCAAATTTCAAAAGCGTGCATATGGCTAGTAGTCATGACTTTGAGTTGCGAAAACACACCAGCCACTCGTGCAAAAGAGAAAGCTATATAACGAAAATCAAATCTCATATCATCTAGTTGTAGGGAACGCCCACACTCGTGCTAAGCTCCAAATTATAGTGTCCCGGATCAGGTTGGGAGCTATAGTTCAGTGAAGACATTGAGATCAAGCCGTTCGCAGCGAGCTCTCATAGAACCAAAAGCCCCTTCGTGGCTCTCAAGCCCAAGGCGAGTCAGAAAATCATGATACGATAAGCCGATTTTGTGATTTTACAAGAGTCCACAACTTGTTCTGTTCTACTACTCGGCCTTTACCCACTAACCAAGGTAATCCGGATATGGCCATAGACACCATGGTCACACGCAGTCTGAAGGTACTTGTGCAATAAACTCGTAAAGCTCTACAAATTATGAAATAACCAAGGCAACAGTGGCGAGACTAGGAGGCGAGTCTTAGGTGGCACTCAAATCGTAGACACACTCAAATGACTGGCTCATATGCACTCAAGTTTATCCAACTTCGAAAGAGAGGATCGTATGATACGATCTCTTTTCTTTCTTTTCGACGTTATGATGTGGGGGTCATTTGCAAGAATGGCCCTGGTCTTAACCGGCAAGGACCAGGATCTAATCTTATCAATCTACGACTTGGTCAGAGCGTCGCATCATCATGGGACCAGTCCCCTCAGCTTTAGCGCGGTCAACTTCCGCTGCAATCATTAGCAAAGGCCTGACGCCGCTCTCATCTTGCCCACCATTCCATTATTTTCCCTCCCTTGTCTCTGCTTCTTTGTCTCCATCCAACATATTACGAAATTCTTATCAAGACGTGCACTTCCACCAAGGCACGCAGTTTTGTATGTTCTGATAACGCCCTAGGTCTACCTACATCATGAAGTTCTCTCACGCCATCGCCGGCTTTGCTGCCACGGCGCATGCTTTCGTCCCCGCGTCCAACATCTTCGGCGACAGCGATGACGCCGACAACATCGCTCCCCACAGGATTCCAACGGTCCGCGAGTCCGTCGTCATGGCGCGTCGCATCCTCGCCCTTACCAAGCTCGCGACACTCTCGACCGTTTTCCCATCTGGCCACTCCAATGGGGCCCCCGAGATCGAAGAGAATCGCCCTACTGGCCTCGAAGGAGTGCCTATTGGCATGATGGATTATGTAGCAGACTGCGAGGATGATGGTAACCCCACCATTCTCGAAATCAAGATCGCAACAACGTTCAAGAACGTTCGTGCGGGATCAAACCTTACGCTCTCCATGAACTGGGTCCCTCCATACCCACCTGCTAAGCGCATCTCTCTGATTTCTCGATTGTCGGCCTATATCCCACTCCTTCCCAGTTACGATTACAATAGCCGCCAGGAGGAGTCTTCGGCGCCAGACACCGTTCCGTACTCAGCGGCCAACCTACCCCGGTTCGCCCTCTTTGGCTATCTCGAGCCCATCGAAACCACACCCGTATCAGCCATAAAGCTCGCGGCCTGCTTCACCCGCAAGCACCAGGACGCCAAATACTGGCTGCCGGGGAACATGATTCACGAGAGCTCTTGGTCGCGTCTGGTCGTTACCAAGATCTACTGGGTTGGCGGCTTTGGAGACCGCGCACGCATCGGCTGGCTTCCCGTTGATGAGTGGAAGAGCGTCACTCGCGATGAGTGGGAGAGCATCAAGCTTCCTGGCGAGGAGAGAGGCTGGAATGAGTGGTCGATTAGTGCCGCGGGAGAATTGTAATGGTGATGAGACCTAAAGTCAATGACACACTCTTTTTTGTACTTAATAGGCGGGTAAGTTTTGGGCGGAGACATTCTTTTACGTAGGGTAGTATGTACGTTGACTTTGACTATGGGTTTGATTATTTACATGCGAGGACTTGGTTTTACATAACTACATATCTATATTCTACAATCTACGTAGTTGGAACCGCAACCATCTGCAGGGTGGCATAAACCCTTTGTGCACAGCATTAGTGTTACACTCTTATTAAGGATGTCTTTTGAACATTGAACGCAGATAGCCGAATCGACCAATCTTGAACCTACTTACTGTATACGCAGCACATGCCGTGTTTCACTTGGCTTACTATGCTGCACTACAGTCCATGGTCCACGGCTCATGGAGTTGCCAACGATGAGCCATGTGTCTCACACAGCATCCACATTATCTAGCAACACGCGCGCGGCGTTGTAACCAGTCAACCGCATCCAACAGTTGGTCTCTCGGCTTAAGTCGATCAACCTCTCAATCTGCAACAACCCGCGGCTCGTTACGAAGAACAGCACGCCCTTAGACGGAACTTATGTAACGGCTTCAGGCGATAAACCCCCTGGATGATGTCGTACTGCTCTGAATAGTAGTGGTGGGTTGCATGGCATCCATAGCGGGGGTTGATCCGGCAGGCTACGCGGCGATCCAATTCCTCACGCTAATTGTGTTCAGTGAGTTTCTGGGTGCATAAGTTTCAACTTTAGTGTTGAAACTTGCGTCAGGATGTATAATTCTTTTTTCACATAAGAATCATGTATCTCAAAAGATGAAGCTTAACCGTGATATATAGGTCAAGCGAGTACTTTTATCCTAGGGTGTTATTGTGCTCTCATATCTCAGTATTCTAATTTACTCCGCACATGTCTCAAAAACCTTGAGTCGTCTATCACAAGGCGCCCGCTCAGGACAGGGGCACGAAGGCTCTACAAGCCAAAGGGGCATCGGAAACGGCTCAGTACAACGAATCACGAAACGATGCAGCCAAAGAGGCGTTATTAGGGGATAGCATCACTGTGACACAAGTAGATAGTCTCCAAAAGAGGAAGGTTTGGTTGTTGACTTCTCCAAGTCTAAGTCATAGTTATCTCTCTTGGCTCCTTCAACTGGACCAATTACTCCAAGCTCTCGGGAGAGCTCGGCCGGGGGTAGGATCCCGACGGAAAGGCTGGGGAGGACTCCGCTCCGTAAAGCGGTTGAGTTCAGTACGGACCTCGGTGAATGCTGAGGACAGACAGATAACGGCAGACGCAGACAAGGTTGGAAAAAGCTACGTATCTTGCGTGGGATAGAAAGTGTAATTCAGCTGTGTGTAAGGAGGCTTTGTCTTTCGGATTGATGATGATGTTAGTGGTTCAGAGTTTAGACGTGGTCTGATAAGACAGCCCGTCCGTATCTACGGGTATCTTCTCCGCACGCACGCTGTACACCGCAGTGCAAAGCAAACAAACGCAGGGCCTATCAAGCGAATAGAATGCCAAGTCTGCTATGGGCTAAGAGCACCAGACCGAACCCCATGATCCAGATGATGGAGCTCTCTCATCATGGGTTAAATGGTGGCTCCATTCACTCGACATGGTATTTATTATTCTTTACCTAATTTAATACAATAGATACTGTCACCATTTGAATACCTATAGTTGTCATCGAGGCTCTAGAAGCCAGGCTATTATCTCGGGGCTTGCGAGGTGGCTTATAACAAGCATTAGTCTGCGCATCTCACGTTTCAATCGGCGGTCGTACCTCCGGGGAACACAGACCATGGCTGGGTTGATGGAACGAGAATCTAAACGGGGAACTATCGATTGAATCCTAGCAATGGCTTACGTAGATGACAGTTGGTGATGGATATGAGAATGTCCAATGTCGTTTGGGCTTGGCGCAGGAGAGCTGAAATTGATGAAAAGTGAATAGAGCTGGACAATGCCGTCATGAGTAACATTCTGAGAAATGATGGCTGGTAAGGTTCCTTTACATGGTTGGTCCAATCGTTAGCTAACAATCATGTTGTACAGCCATAGATCCATCAGCACAAGCAGGCCTTGGATGAGGGAAAAACTCTTTGTTCGTCAAGCTGTGCCATCGCTGGAGTGAACATCTCTGAAGAACACGCCGCAGTTCAACAGTCCGGAGTTGCCAAACGCTGGACATCACCAATAGATAACCCGCATTCATTCCATGAGGTAAATGCTTTCTTAAGATCTTAGCTGCGCGATTGAGTGTGCCTTCAAGCGGGGTCGATGGCTTTCGGCTGGGGCTGTAATGTTATTTGATCGCCAAGCCATAGCCAACCGTAACCCCTGAATAACACAAACGACATGCATGCTGATGTGACCTGAACGCTTTCACCACAGATCGCCTATTATTTCAGGCCTTCCATCCGGCTATTCAACCACGGCACAGCGCTATGCAGTGTGTGTCTTGTTTGGGATCTCTATTTGACTTGTACTGTAGTCTACCAACCACGAGTCATCTAACACACGATATCGCCACCTATCTCTCAGACCTCTTCCAATCATCGTCATCCGGGATTTCAGGTTTCCTAATTCGGCTCATGTAATGGAATTGGCTCCCCAAACACAGGCCCATCCGCTATGGTAGCCGTACTCTAGACAGGGTCCGCACAGGCTGGTTCGAGAACAAGGACAAGACCTCGAGGTAGCAGAAAAAATGGCAGTTTTAGGCCGTATGACAAAAAACGGCAGGCAGCTTCAGTACAAAACTCGGTTCCAGACTGTCAAATCTTCTGGCACCCTGTCGCAACAGCGAGAGTCTCCCAAAATGTCCGAGCAGGGTTCCGTCGTAGACGACTCAAGGGACCGACCAAGCGACGGCTGGAGAGCCCGGATGGGGGGGGACATCCATGCAATGTAATCGATACTTGGCGGATATAGTGTATTGCGGAGCCTCTGACGCAAAAGCCCTGCTATCGGAGCACTATGGCAATCTCGCCGTGGTAGTTTCTACCTCGAACTCCACCCCCCTCGCGTCTCCATTTTTATCGAGAGAGCCTTTTTAAGTTAGCCCAGCACCAACCTGCCCTGCCTTGCCAACCTGGGCCTTACCTTGTCTCGCCTTGCCTCTCTAACGTTTAACTCTACAGCAGCCTACCTACCTACCTACGGATACTCCGTACGCCTACCTTGACATTACCTCGCCCCGTCTGACCCCATCCACATCTCATAATCCATCGACGTTGCCGCTCTCGGTCGGGGTTCCGTGCCGCTCGTGTACATACTTGCGCCATCTTGGCAATATTGTTTATTCTATTCGTCTCTCCATGTGTCTTCTTCTTTAGCCCGACTTTGCCTGTTCATCTGCGACATCACTCGCGTGCGTGGTTATATCGTCCTGACTGGGAACAACAACGACTTTGGTGGTAATAGTTGACAAACGACAAAACGGACGGCCAGCGATCAAACCCCGATCCCCGAAACACGTTGATTGCCAATCTACTCACCTCACGGACTGCGCGGCTGGTTCATCAAACATTGCATGACATTACTCACGAGTCATCGACAACTACGCGAAAGAGCGACGCAAACTTGGCCAACATTTCGGCATCGAACGAGCATCCGATCCCTCGAGGCGCTACACAACAACATAGGGCATCGCGGTCTAGTTTGATTTTCAAGCGGCTGCGTTGCGATTATTCCATCAAATCCAACTTAATTCAACATATAATTTGCTTAGATCTTTCGGAATGGCGTTTCCGCCCTCGATTCAGAAATGACCTCGCGTACCCCCATGGTCGCCCATCCGCGGCCGCCTCAGCGTTCCGTGAGCTCATCGTCGTTACCAGTCCAGCGTCCTCCTCCACAGCGATCATTATCCCACCAGCAGCAGTTTGTACCTGCCTCACCAGTTCGAAAAGACTCATCATTCATCGATCTTACCGCCGACGCCGGCGATACCACCCCCAACCGCTACAATACAACACCAAGAAGAGGGGGCTCACGTCTCCGACTTGAGCTATCCCACAATGCTTCCGCCGGTTCATTACCGACAACCGATTCGCCACAGTCACTTACCCCGTCGCGAATATCCAATTCCGACCCCTTTCAAGCGATGGTCGGGAGCCCAGCCGCCAGCAGCAGCGCAAGTTCAACTCTGATGCCGATGCCTACACGCCGACCCGTGACCTCACAACCAAGATCCGCTCCTCGAATTACGACGACTGTGCCTGCGCCGGCCAAGAAGGACGCCCGACCAAAGCCGTACACTGTTGAAATTCCACCTCTCGCACCACGATACTTTTCAGCCAACAGACCTGAGACCACTGTCCGAAACCCCGTTGACCCTTTCAGCAAAGGCCTCAACTCTGGATACGCTGATTTCTTCCCTTGGAACGGGGCGCATCATGAGGATGAGTGGAGCAGCGAAGCTATCACCAAGGGAACGTGGGACAAGGTGAATTTAAATGTCCCTGAAACTTCGTCCGCCAAACTTGCCATCTTCCCAGCTCTGAAGCAAAAGACGGGATTAAATGCTCTTTCTACCATTTTTATGGGTGTTCTGAATCAGCGCAGACATCGTGGCCAGATCAACGCGCCTTCAACATTCAAGCCACCACCACGAGTTACACTTACCGATACGAAGAGAGAGGTTTGGCTCAAGGATCTAGCCAACCCTGCAATATCCTTGAGACGTCTTAGTCGAACTATCCCGCATGGCATTCGAGGCAGGACTTTGTTGGATCAGTGCTTGAACAAGAACGTTCCTGCCGAGCGAGCTGTTTGGTTGGCAAAATGCGTTGGTGCCAATGAGATAAGAGGATTGAAGAGGAAGGGCGTCAACGGTGCTTTTGTTATGGGTGGCGAACTGAAGTGGGCTCGCGATTGGACCGTCTTTGTTGAACAGTTTGTCGACGCCGTTGTTGCTGGCTTTACCGAGAGCGATTGGAAAAATCGAGTTACATATGCGTAAGTACAGTCTCCTCAAAGTACAGCACGATCATTGACGACCTTGCAGCATTCGTTTAGCAACAAACCTTTACTCAGGGCAGTTACTAGATCGAGATCATTACCTTGACTGGATCGTATCTGGCATTGAGAACAGTCTTCAGTCGCGAATTCCCATGTGGCTGCTAATAGCTCAGATTTACTGGAAAGATCTTCTTAGATCACGCAAGTACGGCCGCCGGCTTGTTTTTGCCCTACTCAGCCACTTGCATGTAGTACGTTTACACTCACCTGCGTTGTCTGAGGTTCGACTAATCAAGACTAGATCGCCAACGACCCCGATCGGGATATTCTCATGCAACTCTCCAACAGATTATCAACCTTACTTAACGCTCTTGTTTTGACCAATCCGGAAAGCTTCATCAGTCCAGGCGCTTGGCCTCGATACAAAGACACGTTACAGGCCTCGTTACGTCCGGACCATGAACTAAGCCAGAAAGCACTGCATACGATCAACTCAAGGAATTCTCGACTAGTCGTGTCTAGCACTGCTTCCCCTCCGGCTGGCCGAAGCCAGCTGGTAAAGCTGCTCGATGCCTCCCTCAAAGAGTCCAATGACCATCATCTAGCGGCGAAATGCTGGGCGACGAGCGAGAATAAACCCTTGATAATGAAGACAGTTGTCGAATGGGCAACTTCATTTCATCGCCCAGGCTTAGCGAAGGTTTATGCAGCGGCCCGTTTGATTCGACAGTGGAGTCAGTTTCGCGTAAACCCTACCACGCCGATTCTCGAGACGCTCGATAGTATCGCCGTCGAGGACAGTACACGAAAGAACCTCGTCTATCATCTGGTTACGGAGCTTGTTCGGACTGGTCATTTTTCTGTCTCTCAATATATGCAATGGACTATTGCTCGTGGTGGCTATCATAATGGAGCAGAAATTGACCCTGTCTCAGGACCTTGTGCAACCAGGCTGTTGATTGAGCTACCGCTCCACGCTTTGTCTGAGAAGAAGAGGGCTGAAAGAGGGAATCTGCTTAGACGAGCTGGAAACTACTCCGTCGTTGAAGAAGAGGAAGACATCACCAACGCAATTAAGTATGTCAGACATACAGTTGGTCTTCCTTTGCCACCAGGCGATCCATTATCCGAGCGAAAACCTATGTCACTCAAGAAGCTACTTCAAAAGATAGGTAGCAGCAGCAGTGCTGTTAGGAGCAACATCGGTGCACATCTCCGCGATGTGTTAACTGAACAGCTTACTTCCACAAACCACCCTCCCCTACCTCTAAGCATGTACAATTCGATTCGGTCAATTATGGAATCAGCCGAAGATTACACCATGTTGTCTGATATCCTTGCTTCTTGCACAAAGACCGCCGATTCTGATGTCTTGGCATCCGTTGCTGATACTGTTCACTCAAACTTACAAATCTTCTCCGCCTTGGGCAGCGCAGATGACCTATTTAACAGCCTGGTTGAACGTCTCAAGTTGATGAATGATGAGCAAGGGATAGTTCCACGACCATTACTCGCAGCTCTTTCGAGCCTCGCCCAACGCATGGCTGGTCATGAAGTAATTGCTTCCCAACTGCGCCAGGAATTGCTCCAAAGCGACCGTAACAATGCCATCGATGCATGCTCTCCAGTATCGGACATCGTGGCAGCCCCTGCCCAACACGCTGAAAACGAGCTAGCAGAGGACGTGGAGAAAACGTTATCGAGCGGAACACGACTGGACCCTCCTACAATGAACAAGCTCTTTAGGACGATAATCCCTGCCCTCGAGCGAGGTTGGGTGAAGGAAGATGATACGCGACGAGTATTTGCCACATTGCTCACCAGGATACGAGTGTTTGACGCTCACCATTTTGACAAACTTATGACGGATTGGACAAGCCATATCCGATCTATGCCTGGCCGGTCTCCCCTAACCAGTCTATTTCCCCTACTTGTCAGCGCAGGTTGTCTTGCGATGCCAATCATTATGAGCACCGCCAGTCCACCATCTGCTAGTCTCCAGAGCCTACCATCTGATCCTTCAACACCACAGCATGGCCCAGCGACATATCTACAGGAGCTTTTACAGCTTGTGATCATGCCACTTCCCGCGGCGACAGGACTTTCTGCTGAGGAAAGGTATCGATTTCATACTGAACAGAAGTGCGCCAAGTTTGAGCAGTCGAAAGGTCTCTTGAACCTTGTGCGCAATGCCTTGTTGGAGTATGCGACCTTGAAAACGCAGACAAACGATCTTGAGTTCCCTCTTGATAATCCTTTATGCCAAGAAAGTCTACTCGAGACGCTACGGACTCTCGTGTTGGTAGATTCCTCCGCGGTCTCGAATTCTCTGGGCATCAAGTCTTTGCCTACTGAAGCCGTGGGCCTCGTGCGCAAAGTGACCACCAAACTTCTCATTCCTGGAGCTGGCGATGAGAGCCAGATTTCTTTCGATCATATCTTACAGATCGCCAATGAGTTGACACTCCCATTCTGCCAGCTGAAGTTGAACTTGGACTTGTCTTTGCCGCAACCTGGTACGAATGAAGGGCAAGATCAAGGCTCATCTCGCTTTGAGATCTTTGCAAAGGCAATGGACCGTGCCATCGAAGCTGGCAATATCATGTGGACCAGCTTGTTACCCTGCCTGAGTGACGATATTACTCAGCACCTCAAGAGTCAAGCTCAAGCTGGTTTTCTTGACTTGATCCCTTCATCGAAGGCGACTGAATTCGTCGACACTGGATCAAGGCAGTCGCTGCGTATGGCCGAGAACCTATTGGAAGTAGTAGAGGCCATTATTTCGGGGCAGGCTCCTCCTAAGATGGCACAGCTGTCGCTGGGCATGGTCGAGAAGCTGACGGATTTATGGGAGATCATTGCTGCGGGCCCTCAGGAACGCCCCAACTGCTATACCGCAGTGCTGCAACACTGGCTGCCGGCGATGCTTCGCTTCGTTACCCTCCATAGCTTATCCTCCGAACCTCCCTCAGCGCCACTCCCAACCGCCTCAGCTACACGGCCTCCTACTCCAGCCGTTCACGACTATCGAGCTCGCATTATTCTTGTTCTCTGCGGCTTATTGCTTGAGCTGGAAACGCTGCCGCCCGCTACAGCAGGCTCACTCGCCCAGCAAGTCTTTGACATTGCGGTTGTACTGGTAGACGCGCTTCCTGAAGACTTGCGAGCCAACTGTGCCAAAACCATCTTGCTAACGCCAGGTGGACTACCTACCCAGGGAACTTCATCTGACCCTCGATTTTACTATCTTTTCAGTTCACCGCCTCCGTCACTGTCAGACAATCTCATGCTCTCACACCGGGAGAAGGCAGGAACACCTCAGGGTGCTGTCGCTCGCGGTATGGGAGCGCAATATGGCATCGGACCGGTTGTTCAAGAACGTCTCAGTCCCTTTCTTCTTCGACGCTGGGAGGTGCTTAGTGAGCCAACTCCCAATGTTGGCGAAAATGACACAAGCTTGAGTTTAGGCCTCTTTGAAGCCATCAAGCTTCAGTGAGCCATGACTTTTAGCGCACGAACTGTCGATATCAAGACTTTTTTTGATATCTTACACCAAACTGTGACACTACACAACCTATTCCTTACATCATCATACTTCCGACTCTGTCTGGGTTCTCGTTTCCTTACTTTCACGGCTATACCCCTATTATGGAACTCAGACATATTTGCACGAGCGATATTATGCACTGCAAGACGGATATCACTCTTATTATTGTTCATTCTGGGCTACACGGGCACGGTACATTCGCGGATCCAATTGTTTTCTTTGTCAAAGGGACATTTCATTGTTTTTATTTGTCGTTTGCTTGTCCTTTGTTTTTGAAGATTTGGTAATGTGTTTCTTGCATGGCGCTACGTTCAAAGAGGACTGGTGAAACGGTTGATGATACGTCGGGCGAAGAGCACGCACGATACTTTAGCATATATTATGTATGAAAGACATCGGGTTTTGGTGTGTTGATGAGGGACGGTAGGGCGCAACGCTCGCTGTGACTCTTTGTATCACATCTCGGAGTGCATAGTATAGAAGCCCAATCAAGGCATATGATTCATTACATCCATCCCAAGCATCTCTGTGTCCCCAAGTGACTTGGCATTTGATTACAGAAGTGGTTTTAGGTTGTTTACCTTATGACATGATAGGCCCTTACGACTAACTTGTCTGCCTTGGAAGGTCGCATCGCTATGAGACTGGTTGTTAAGCTCAACTAATTACATTATACACACAACGTGAGAAGTGCTTGAGTGTGGGTCTCATTCATGAGCGTACAAATCATAAGTATACATAGTATAGAATTCATTCCACCTAATGATTATCGGCAATCAACCACAGCGAAAGTGACTGGACAAAAGAGGACAATATGATGTCGTTCATGTACGTAAAAAGGTCAATCAGTCCTTTCCATCTTTAGCAGTAAGCAGGTAGATCAACTGATCAAGGTCGGTAAAAAGATCAAAAGAACTACTCCGGTACAGGGAATCGAACCCTGGGCTCCGCGGAACTTATCTCTCAAGTTATGAGAGCGCGAAATGTTAGCCACTACACCATACCGGATGCTAATTGGTTGAAAATTTAGTGACAAAAAACACTTCAAGAGCACGATTGAACTATCACGAAAGCTTCAACAATTAAATAGCCAAAGTCGTGTTGATACATCGAGCAGTGAATCTTAACATAAGACTATATCTTGTGCGTCTTAGCTCATATTTACTATATTAGAGATTTGAACACTCATTTATAGTGATAGCCCTCCACTAACAACAGAGCATCACCAACAGAGAAAGAAATCGCAGTTGCGTAGATGAAATCATGCGCTTGAGTTGGGCCACCCAGAAATAATCTTACATTAAATTCCAAGCATACAAAGAAACTGGCATGTATCAAGTACGAGACGCCATGCAACATAAAAGCAGCCAACATAGACAGGAACAAGCACCTTCTTTCTTTCAGATACGCTTTATCCATCAATACCATTAACCAACACGAGCCGGTCAAGTACTAGTCTAATCCTCATCAAAGATCTGCAGCGTGTTTTGCAGGATAGTGTCGATAGCCTTGATCTGCCAGCCCGCATCGGCGATGGCGGTACTAGGATCAGTGCCCATAAGAGTGGGACCAAAAATGACGGCAAGGTTGTGGCAGTTCATGCGGTTGACATGGCAGCTGTCCATCACTCTCCATAAGTGAAGGGTGAGAGCGCGGAGTGTAGCATAGTTAGGGTCCGGGAGGCTGTTGATTATAGCATGGAGAGAATCGCGACGTAGAGTATCATCATCTTGCTCTGCGTGGATTGGTTAGCATCGCTTTAATTGAAGAAGACACATCAATTGGGAGGAAACGCACTGGCAGCAGCGATGAAGCTATCATGGTACTCTAGAGTGAGCAATGGATCAGGGAGATCTCGGAAGAACTGCTTCAACAGGCCAGTAACACTGTTGACATCGTGATAAAAGTTCTCGGGATTCCTAAAGTCGAGAGCTGGGTTGGAAGACTCTGCATTTCAGTTAGCTCTGTTCTCTCACCAAACACGACAAAACATACCTGTATCAAACATGTTTTTGAGCTTTTGAATATGTGTCATGGAGCCAGATTGGCGGTAGATACCCTCCACGTTAAGGCCGTACATGTCTACCGCCTGGATGCACTGATAAACAACCATGGGAACAGCTAGGCCATCACGCTCATAAAGACGATTCAGTGGCAGACCGAACATTGGCTTAGAAGGTCCGGAAGCCCCGGGTCCAGGTACAGGTCCAGATCCAGGTGGAGGTCCGGCTCCAGGTAGAGGTTGACTGGACATTCCATAGGGAGGTGGCGATCGGCCGGCACCAGGGGCTCCTTGACCCGAGTTGACACCGCTGCCTGTACGTTCGTGGGGGGGTTGATGAGGGCCTGATTGTTGAGGAGGAGAGCCACTAGGTTGGAAGGGCAGGGCACCCAGTTGCGGTGGGCCAGTCGAGCTGACAGAACCTCCGTTGCCGTATCTTTGACCAGGCGCTTGTGTTTGCTGATTAGGTCCTCGAGCAGAGAATTGTTGTCCTGGTCCACCCTGTTGTATCGGCATGTTTCCCTGGCTGAAGCTCCTATTGTGAGGTTGAGAAAATGGACGAGGATCATCTGAAGGTGGGAATGAAGAATCACCACCAGTAACACCAGTGATGGGTCCGAGACCAAGAGTGCTCGTTCTTGACCCTGGACCCAGAGGCTGAGGTCCAGAGAAACCTCCTTGAGGTGGCGTCTGTGATACTGGTGACTGTATAACAGCGGCGGGCTGTTGGACAGGGCCACCTGGTACCTGTTGACTGCTGGAGCCTGGAGGGTTGAGAGCCTAGAAACGGGGTGAGCAGGAGTACCGATCATACTTGTGTATAATTACTTACTGGATTGCGCTCATACTTGATCTCGCCAGTATTAGGAGGCACGCTCCTGTGTTGTGCTGTGACGTAATCGTTCAAGTCTTTCTCGTTATCAATCGAAGAAGCGGCTTGTCGCAGACTGCGTTGAGAGGAGCTGCTCTGACCCCCTGGTCCCTGTATGGGACTGACGCTCAGGCCGTTGCTTAATAGCAGGCGTTCGTTGAACGAGGCTAGAGATTATGTGAGCTATAGTTGCAGGACGAATAACACCAGAACATTGCATACCAAACTTCTGCATCTGCAATGAAATGCCCGCATCGATCTCCTTGATCGAGTCTTGTAGTGCTCGAATGGCTTCTGGGCGCGTTGTTGAAACAAGCTGGGCCTTCTCAGCTTGCAACGACTGGACGTGGCCATGATAAACGGAGTCAGCTGCCTGAACCTTCTTCAGTAGCTCGCCCTCGTGCTGTTGAGCTGACTTGTGGCCCTTGAGACCGAACATCTTGCCGCTCTGTCGCGACTCTCCAGTTTTGACTCGCTCGTAATCATCGGCAAGGGAGTCGTACTTGGTCTTGCTCTTGCGCATGGTTTGTTCCATCTCTGCTACCTTATTCTCGGCGGACAGACCATTCTGCTTCCAAGACTTACGGCTGCGTTCGGCGACACCGGCAAGCTCCATAAGCTCGTCGTGCATTTGATGCAACTCTTTGGAAAACTCAATTCCATTCTCAGCCATGCGTTCGTGAGTACTAGCCATGGCTTCGTATGCGCTACCGAAGGTACCCTGGCGATGGTCGGGTCGGCGCATGACATCTTGGGTAGTTCGGGTAAGTTTTCTGATGCCATTGGCGTGGTCTTCTTCGAGACTGGATCGCTTTTTGAGGAACAATGCGAATTCCTAAAGAAATGGGAGTTAGCAAAGCAAATCATCACAACAACAGAGAGGATGATTAGAACGGGAATAACTGCTCACCTTCGCTGAGGCTATGCTCTGTTTTAGACGATTTAGAAGGGTGTGGATGCCGATCTGTAGGATGTCGTTAGCATGCTATTCAAGATGTGGGCACATCGCTGTTCATAACAAGCTGGTCATACCTCGGAGGACAAGACTTCTTGAACTTGCTTCGGCTGTTCAGAGTTCGCACCTGAGGGACCCGAAGCTTGCGTAGGAGAAGTAATATCGCTATCCAGCTTCTGATCTTTGCTCACAGCATCGTCAACGGCGGCACCACCGTGATCAGATGGAGGGCCCGGAGGGCTCACGGGGAGGTTGCCGAAGGACATGCTGCCAGATCGGTCGCGCTCCTGTTGGGGAGAGAAAGCGTCGTTCGCCGACGAGTGATAGTCGTTCATGGTGCCGAGCGCAATTCGCGAACAAGTTTCACGCGGTTGAGTATGGAATCTTGACCAGTATTGTCGGATTGTTTTATGTGTGCCTGACTCGATTGATTCGGACGCTCACATTCCTTATGCCAGCCAGGTCGTTGAACAGCGATTGGGCAGCAAGTGTTGCCGCCACGAAGCGCTCGTGAATAGACAGCGGTAATAACAGCGAACAAAACTTGTAGAGAGATTGCGCCGAGGCGACGACAGTGATGGTGACGTTGAGAAGCCTGGAGGAGGAGGCTTGGGTTCTTGGGTTCTGATGGGGAGAGCCTCGCAATCCGCAGCGGGGGTCACTGATTCGGTGCCAGGGATTGACTGGGCCGATTGTCGTTAAGGCAGCACGGGCTTTCGGAAATGATGGACGGCGGGGAGGCACGGGGAAGATGGAGCACAGCACAAGAGGCGAACACGCGCCCGTATACAAAGATAAGACACGAAAAAACAGTGGTTAGGGGATTCCAAATTAGAGACCCGTATAATTAATAGGGAGTCGGGTCCGGGGAGGAGCAAGAAGAGACGTGAATGCAAGTGCAAATGGAAATGGAGACAAGAGATGGAGATGGAGATGAATATGGAGATCAGTTGGTTTCAGTGGAGAGAGAATGGAAAGGAACAGACTAACCACAAATTGGGCTGATTGTGGCTGTGGTCAGGTTTCAAGGAAGGGGCGCCACTACCTAGGTACCCAAACAGCTTCCATAGCTCTTTACGGGCAGTTCTTTTAGCGAATACAGGGGTCTTTTGATTGACTCTAGCGGACGGGAACCCTGCCGTTAGCTAACACGGTAGGTCTAGCCTCGACTTCAGTGCGCTAGAGTCCTTCCATTGACAAGATTGGGCATTATTTGTTCGCTCATTGCTACCCATGAAGCCTCAGACATTCAGGGTCTATGACTAGACTTTCAAGCCTCTCCAATTGAATGTGTCTGGAAAGTTCAATTATCTTTCACAGGTAATGGAGCCCACTCTTTCGGCAACGTGTTTGGCAGCAAGTTGGACAAGTTTTAAGCCACAACGGTTGACGACAGTTTCTCAAACGTCGACTCTTTTACCTCTCCTATTATAGCCAAATACCTCATCAACATACGTTTACTCCATGCGCATGTTGAACGCATCGCCATTGAGTGGCCATTCCATTATCTTTCTTCCCGGGATTCTTTGATCGTCGAAACATGCCTTTCTCAGGCGGCGGGCGCTACCACGAGCTCGACTATCAAATGACAACCAATCTCTAACTCAATAGGTAACATACGGTGGACGTTCTGCGCTATTGCCCCCCTTGGCTTTATGCAGCCCATATCTGCAAAGCCAGGTGATGATGGGGCCTTCTTGGGTACACACATATATGTATCCCCCAGTCACGGTGACAACATCTGACGACAGACTCCAACATGTTTGATCTATCACATATTCTCCAAAGACTGTGTATTCCTTCTTCTCTGCCAAGAAAGGATAGATGATTCTCTAAAACTTTGTGGCCATCTTTCGAGACATGGTATCCTCCTATTTATAATCCAGCTAAGGTTAGTGTTGTAAATCTTCAAGCTAGTTTCATATAAGATCCTGGCATCTATTCGGCCACGGGTGCGCGCACAATACATACTACTGAAACTTTACTCGAATTGCCGAAGCGAGTGCATTGGCCTCTCAGATAGAAAAGATGAGCATACAGCCACAGACGTAAACAAACAACGACACCCGTGTTGGGTTCGTCCTACGGTCGGGTCCCTCGATCTCAGCCCATGTAGAACAAATACACGCAGATACTGTATACATCCGGTCAACGAGGAGAGAGACAAGAGTGATAAGCTGTGCTTGCCACTCTTTAACGATGCAACCCCAGCCCTGATTAATACATCCAATAGTTCTCACGGCGAAGATCAGTCCACCCTCTTTGCGCTCCCTATTGTACCCGCTGATAGACGATGTAACAAGAAGCTAGGGTTGAACGTCAACGTCAACCCTTTCTACGTCTAGACTGTTACCTGAATTCGGTGCTGATCGAGTATTCACCAATCCATTGATTCTCCCAGTCTTCATTTCAACGTCTACTGGCACAGTATACCTCTGAGCGATACACTCGGTATGAGGCACTAAGCAAAGATTGTGCATGGGTTGAAGCTTGGGAATGACTATTCTGATACCCATGATATGGTTCAGGTATTCGGTTCATTACTCAATCCCTATCTATCGGGCCCGAGGCATATACCCAGGCGCACATGAACAACTTGAACGAGACTTTGATTCAAACCCGTTGAAGTACGCAATCCAAGTCTTCGGAAGTTGATGGTCCTCCCCCAACTCTTTATAATCTCAGTCTATCTGCTCTATCGAGACCGGTATGGTGTGAAGATGATCGCAAATGGAACACCGCCTCAAAATGAACTCTTATCCCCCTGGATTCGCTCTATGGTTATAGAGTAGAAACAAACTCACATCCAAAAGTCTATGCTGATGCTTTCGATAGAATGCTTACAACTCCAATGAAATCAAACCGGTGGAGACAATTTCCAAAGTGTCATCCACTTGCCATGGCCGGGAGGCCTGGTATCATGCTATAAAAGAAAATATATATCAGATGAAACAGTAATTATAAGAGAATAAGCATTACGTGCGTATCATCGTGTAAAAAAAAACATTCGAGTAGGACAGGCGGTCGTAAGCGTAATAGTGAGATGGCAATCCTATGCTTTACTGCTGCAAGCATGTGACACTGGCGAAGAGAATTCTAGAGTGTTGTCACTTTTGAAAAAGTGCCTGTGTTGTGGCATCTTGCCATGCGGGCGTGGGAATTGGTGCATATTTGACCCCATCTTGTGCTTCAAGCTCCTTACGCAGGATCTCAATGGCAAGCTCCCATCGGCGCACAAGCTTGGTCTTTCGTGCCGAAAATTTGGTGGCCAACGCATTTTCCTCTTGCATTTCTTGGGCTGTCAATTCGTCGAGCTCATCGCGATTCTGACCGAGGAAGGTTTCGAACTCCATCTCCTGTCGATCAATGAGCTCCTCCATGCGTTTGGCCTGGCGGTCCCTCATGACATTGATTTTTGCCTGGTGCGATCTCTCCATTCCGTCACGGATATTGTACTGCTGGCCCAGTTCTCGGAGGTCACGTTCTGTAACCACACGTTGGTGTGGGCTGTCCGATCCCGGTCTTGAATCCTTGCTGTTACGGCCCAATCCATCACAGTAAGCTTCCATGTGCTTCAGTCGAATCTTGACGCTTCGTGCACTCGCTTCTAGGGTGTTCCGGAGATCCATCTCAGCAGCTACTTGTCGATCTTCCAGGTGACTGATAGTCTTGACGTGCTTTTCCTTCATCATTTCCTCTTCCTCAGTATATTGCTTTATCATTTCCTTTCTCTGCTCGGCGAACCGGATTTTCATATGCTCTTTGCACTGTTGGACAAATTGGAGAAACCGTCTCTGTTCTTCTTGCTGTGCCACGGTCAGATTGGAGAATTCAATTCGGTTCCTCGTTCGCTGTTCGGCCTCTAGTCGTTCAGTAGACGCTGCAGCTGCGGCAGCTTCCTGGGCGGCCTTCTCTTCCTCGTACTGAATAAGTTGAGCATGTTCTTCCCTTTTCCTTCGCTCTATTTCTTCTTCCCCATCGCAGTAGTTGGGACATCCAGTATTTGCATCCCACACACCACCACAGGTATAACAAAACTGAGCTCTGCACCGGCAAACCATACGCGTGCATCCTTCTTCTAGTGGGACCAGGTTGTGGCACTTGTAACACCGCTTCCAACCGGCCTTGTCCCCTGTCTTGATAGCCTGATCCAATTCCCAATCTTCCGGACAATCTTTCCCCGTAGGATGTGCATTGTGTTTGCACATGAGGCAGACTCGTGTGTTGCATTTGCGGCAAGTGACATTGGACGGATGCTTGTTGTCCAATTTTTGATGGGGCGGAATGAACTCGCCACATGAAGGATTGGAGCAGAATATTCTCGCTTGCCATGGCGTGCTGTATTGAATGATGGCTTTCAAGAATTCTTGTTGGGCGTCGCGGCTGAGAAGATCTCTTATCACAAAGCCAGGTAATGGTTGGGCACAACATCTCGGAGGCATGCTGGATTCGTCAGACATCGATGCATGAACAAGTGATCTTAGACAATTGTCGCAATACGTGTGGCCGCAGGGAAGGCTGTGTAACGATTTGGAATTTTTGAAATCGGCGTGGCAGCTCACACAGGTCCTGTGACAAGGTCAGTACGCTCTGGCTTAACGACACTCCGTGTTAGTCGGAATCCGGGTGGAACGTACAATGTAACCTGAAGTGGCTGGGGGGACTTCCTCTTCCATCTTAATTTGAATGATGACTTGACGCTGAACAAGCTGCGTTTCGTCTTGCCGCTGAAGATGCTCGGCGTGGATTTATTAGGCGGAAGTGACTCTCTCGTTGTTTTTGGATGGTTGTGGTGAGGATCGATCACCGACAGGTATCGATCATACTGGACGAAGCTAAAATCCTTGGATTGTCTGCCACTAGAAAGCGCTAGATCAGGCGTGGGAGACCCAAATAGAGACGAATGTGTAGTCAAGACGGTGCTTGTAGAGTCTCTAGAAAGCATGGAAAATGTTCGGGCGTTATAGACGGTGGAAGCTGACTCGACGCTTGAGGTGATGCGCTTATCAGTGACGGGGGCACTCGAGATGCCGAGAGCATTTGCTCTAGAAACGAGATCATCCTCGATCTGGTTCTCTGTTCGGCCATTTGGTAGATGTAGAACAGCGATAAAATAATCGAGATCGCTTAGCTCAGGAACTGTGGCGCCTGTGCTAGTGTCTGCGCCGTTGTCGACGCCAGTGTCGACGCCAGTGCCAACGCTTGTGTTGGTTAAAGGCGTTGTCGTCGTGGAGTTGGCCATACCGACAGCAACAATCGGGTTGTGACGAAGAACCGCAGCGACCATGGCTCGAGATATGCGATCCGTTAGCCAGGAGTGATGTGAATGTGGCGGTGAGATTATGGCAGTCAAATCGAATCGGACGGTGTTATTTTCTCAGTGCATCATCAAGGGAAAATAAAAGACGATATTATGTTGCTGGTATGAAGGTGAGGTTGTCGTGTGTGGTTGAAGTACTGTATGTGCAGGCAGGCAGGCGTAGGGTGATGGTGATGGCGATGCTGGTCGAATCTTATGGGATTGGGTGGTTCCTTCTCTTTGACGACTCGATTGATGATGGGGACAAATCAGACGAGGGCGAGTCTGATTCAGCAGCTAACCAAGGTAGGAGGCACCAGCCAACAGGATCGAGGGGAGTTTTGAATGTGTGGACTTTGCGTTGACTTGAGGATTATTTTGCTTTTACCTCGCGTAGGGACCGGAATTGACAATGTCTGACAATTCTCTTGGGATCTGAGTCAAGTCTTGGCGAATCTAGCCCGCGCATTTGATTTGATCCAATGCCAGTGGTTGGGGAGAAGGGTATTCGGCTGGAACGTTGGAGGTTAGTGTCAATTGGAGAAGGATAAGAAAAGAGGATGACGATTGAGGTGATGCAAATGCTGATGCAGGTGTAGGTGCAGATGCAGATGTGTGAGTGCCACTAAGAACAATAGACTACAAGGTAGGGGAATAAGAAGGAGAAAGAAAGCGAGAGCGTATCCGTACAATTAAAACAATCCGTGCTCAATATAGAAACGAATGTGCCGTCCCGGGACGAGACGAGTTGGGCGCAAAGATGAGCCAGAAACAAGGCTGCCAATCCGATAGCGATAACCTGGCCTACCTTGGACTACGGATACCTGCTCTCAGATCCTGGATATGTACCTGGTCAAGGGAGACGGATGAGATGGAAAATGGAATCGTCAGAATGGGAAGAGAAGAAATATAGTTAATGGGTGGTAGAGCTGAGCTCAGCACTGGGAGGGGACTCGAGGTCGGGGGACTCTCCGTTTAGAGGGAGATCCGCTCCGAAACAAGCAACTGAAGTGAAGGTCAAGTGATATGGGAGACAGAGACAGGAAGAACGTAGCACGGTTACTCGGTAGATGCAAGGCAAACAGACATGTTTACAAGGGTTGTCGATGCTGTTGATGGACCGAGCATCCGCTTCACTTCCATTACCAATGCTTATACGAAGTATGCCGAATCTACTATCATTGCATTGCTTTGCGTTGCGTCTTGAATGAGGCTACTAAAGGATGAATCAATCAGCTCACGATCCCAAGATGGGGCCCTGCAGATGCAAATGTTCGGCTGACCTGACTTGACTTACAAGGGCGGCAAGACAAAAGAGGCCAGACAGGGGTTGGAGGGAAGGAACCAGGGTCGCCATTCGATTCGCATTGCATCGCATCGCATCGCATCGTGACTCGACTCGATTGGAAAGCACAACCTATCTGACACACGGTGGAGTCAAAGTCACGAGAAGAATGGATGTTTAGGTAGGTATGTTATGTAAGTGGGAATGGAGACAAACGGTAGACAATGTAGGGAGAATGCCTACCTAGTACACCGGTTTATGTCCCCTCTCCCTTGGCGTTGCATTGGGGGATTTCTGGTATTTCCATTACACGTCTGTTTATCAAGGGATACCTTCTAATTACCGTCCCTCACCTGTATCCGTAGCTCGGCAGTCAGACGAGGCCAGCACCACAAGCTGACAGGGGTACTGCCAGATGAGATAATTGGTACCCCACCAAGAAGCCAACTCTTTTTGGTGTATCCGTAGAGTCCCTCGTTTTGGGTACTGGTGTTTTGTGTCTTTGGGCTTTGGGACCTGAATGTGCTGCCATTACTACTGTAGGCCATGGTTAAATATACATATTCACAGCACAGGTTATGGGCGGTAAATAGCTTGTATCAATTCCAAGAGTTGATCTTCTTGCCTATCAACGTATGTCATAGAACCTACCAATAGTCTGGAAACAAAACTTCTTTGGCAACACAACTGAGCTCTTGATAGCCATACACGTCCATCTCATTATCGGTGCTCGACCAATGACACTACTAAACTACCGATGTAGATCACTAGCAAAGCCTTTTGCCAATTCAAATGAATCTACCTAAACAACGTGACGAGTTGTGACACATGCCAAGGAAAGCGACCTGCCACTCAGTGACTTGGTAGTCCACGATAACATCGCTCCAGCTTATCTCCTGCGCTTCCACTAAGTTATTACTACTCTATTATTGGGCTAGGAAGTTGCTGCCGTTGACCACGAACAACATTGACTTTGGCCCAAGCTTATAGTTGGGTCATTCTGCAATTTCTACCAAACACGATACATTTACTTCACAATTGCAGAGTTTTGCCAACCTCCATATTTCGTGCTTTTTACCGTTGTCTATAGATTGTCGCATATCCATTTCCTAACCGTTCGGGAGAGCCCCATCTCGTATCTGGAGCCCTTGCGAGGGTAAGGAAATGGAGAAAAAAACAAAAAAAGAAAAAGAAAAAGAAAAAGAAAAAGAAAAAGAAAAAAACAGGAAAAGAATAGCCAATGGATGATATGGGTTGGTGAGATGGAACACTCCCGGCGCGGGATCACGGAGTTGAGATCATAAAAATCATTGCAATGTGACAGACTTCATTTCACTGCTCCATGAGTAGGTTTTCAGTGGTATCTATGGTACTGTTCGTATGAGAATGTGAATTGTTTGTGATCAAGGTAGATCTTTGCATCCCTCCATGGGAGATCACCCGCATGTCTCGGAGTGATGGCTTTATCAAGCAAAGGGACTCGGCAAGATCTGAAATTGTAACAGCAAGGGAGAAGCCGGCAGATGAATTGAGATGAGATGATATATGAGAGTCTAGAACCCGGACAAGAGGTGATCATTCCTGAGATTGCACTGGATCCCAGGGAGTTGCAGTGATGCGCATATGATGCGCATGATGCAAAGGCATGATAACTAATCAGCACAAGGGTTCTACTTTGGGAGTTTCTCCACCAGAAACGGTCAGTCAGCCTTGACAAATGGACAGAGTTTCAATAGAGCTTCGCCTCTCAAACCTTCCGCCCAGCCGAGACGTCGGCCGATCTGCCCATGGTCTGCAAACTTTAGCAGTTTATTAGCTCATGGTTGACTGCAACCACTCAACAAACTGACGCCATCTAAAGAGCAATGCTCGGCCTCGATTGGTCGGAGCTATGCGCTCTGGCACCCGAGCTCACGGAAACTAAAAAAGTATTGTAGGTGCTAGCATTAGCTGAGTTTTTAGCATTCACAAGTTTCGTGTTTCGTGCCTTGACCAAACTTGATCGAGTCAGAAATGGCCGATCTTGAAGATGGTAGTTGAGTCTAAAACCTGAGTTGGGGACCAAAGAGAAGAGCTGCAGAGGTCACTCATCACTTTAGGTTAACTCGGCCATTCGTACTTGCCAGTCTACTTGGTATAGACACGCGGGCCTCGGAACCTTGATAGCCAACCACTCACGTAGGTCAAGCAGTGTCAAGTCGCCGTTTGTTTGCTCTCCCCCCCAAACCGAGACTGATTGCAATGTCTCAAAGACACATCCCTACATGTCGCCAGGTCCATGTTCCCTTGGCCAAAAGCGGGCTGCATAAATGATCGACGTCGGATCTCGATTCCCGAGCTACCGAGCAACTGTAACATCCCTTGACGCAAGTTACATTCGCATTCTCAGCTCCTGTTGTAAATACGACTCTGCACTACATGATACATCCACATATATGCTCCATTGTATGCAAGGCTCAAGGCATGTCTTGTCACCGACACCTGTATCCGCGTTGTAAGCGCAAACGTCTCCGACTCACCGGCCCATGCCAGGGGTTAGGGCTTTCAGACACATGTCTTGACTCATTATGACAGACGGCCGCCGTTTTCACAAGTCAGTCAGCCGTTGAGCTAGGTCCCAAGCATGTCGTAAATATGACCCAAAGAGGCCCAGGTCTTGATAGTATAATCTCTCAGCCAAGTTCAACTAGCTCCCCCGATACAACGCTTAACTTTCCCTACTTGACGGGTGATACACAACGGGCTTGTGGGGAAGTAAGGGACTCTCACAGAAGAAACCCTGAGAGTCGGTGAAAGCTAGTTCAGGGAAATGTCCGTTAAACGAATGCTGATCGTGAGCACAAAGTTTCAACCTGCAGCATATTCTGGGCCTTTGTTGTGTCTCAGGCACTTTCATGTGAGGTAGGAGTCTCCTTCCCTCGTTGTCGATGTGTGCCTCAATCCAATTAGGTTCTTATGTAAAACTCTCTCTGAGCTGCGCATGTTTTCAGTGCAAAAAATATCTATTTTTGACGCACTTCATTAGAAAGAATGCTCCTATTCCTCCAACTCTAGATCATCTACTTCTCATCAATACAGAACGAGAAAGAAGCTGAGCACTCCTTAACACCACCAAGATCAACTTTTCCCTCCAAGTGTTCGTTCCTTTTTGGCATGAATATTTCAATGAGTTGCAAACCGGTAACATTAACAAGACAAAGAAAAGCGTCATGTGCTGAGCTCTTCTAATTCAAATGATCGAGGCATTCTTGACCTCTTCCATCTTCTATACTCACCTCTTGTCTTTTTAATCGACATTGGCATTGCTTTTTAGTGCTAGGTCTCTCCCGTGTTAGGTCCTGTTCTTATAGCTCGAGGTTGAGAAGAGCTGAGATGAGCTGTCCCGCTTGTCACACGGCTTTAGGGTAAACGGGCAACTGAAACCAATTTTCACAAACAAACTACAAATTGTAACAACACAAAAGGTAGTGCTTACACAGTCATATCATTTCATAATAGGATGTTCAACTTGGCTCTGAAAATAAAACATTCATAAAAACTATCAATAACTCCTTAAACCAACCAAAATGACAAAGGAGATACAACTGAACTACCTACATAGAAAACCGTTTGCATTTGTATTGCCTTCCCAACTTTTCCCCCCGTTTCTTTTTGTTGGGTTTTCCATTTTTATGTTTTCAAAATCAACAGTATATAAACGCCGCCATAAAACAATTTAAAACCAAACAGTCATAATCTAGTCCTCCTTGAGAGCGTCAATAAGCATCTCAATAGTATCGCCAAGTTCCTCGAGCATGCGGTACACCGTCTTTTCATCGCAGATCTTGTGGTTGGCGCCGATGCTGATGCTTACACGATCCGTGCCAGGTACAGGAACGCCAGTCATGTCCATATCATGGACAGGCTTGACAGAGATATATCCAGTAGTGGTGCCATCGCCGCCTTCGCCCTGTGTGCTGGTCTCGAGCGCGGGTGACAGATGCTGCATGCTGATCTTCTCTTCCTGAACACTACTCTCAGGGTTCAGGTCAAAGTTCTGGAACGCCGTGCAGACAGAGTAGTATGGTACTGAGTCGGGCCAGTCGGTGCAGTTCTCCTTGAGGTCGTCAAATCCCACTGTCTCGAATGGCATGCCTTCGAGGTATTGGTTCTGAACGGCGCGCATGGCGTCCTTCAGGTTCTGTTTGTCTTTTCCTTCGAAAAGGACTCGGCAAGGCACATCGTTGGAGCAAGGACCAACAACATCCTGGCAATTGTCAGGAAGGCATTGCCGTCCGGAGACGACACGACCAATGAGTACGTCCTTGGTTCGTGTCTTGTTGCCGATAACAAGTGCGCAGGCGGTCGTAAAGACGGTGGCGGCTGTGATGTGCGCAGAGTTGGCCGGCATAGGGGCAGTAATCTGCCGCTCAGCGAAGCAGATCGGGAGAGTTCTAGGGAGACTCTTAGTCTTCTTTGAAGCATTCAAGATCGTAGGCTTGGAGTTCTTGAGCACCGATCTCCAGTAGTCGTATGCGGCTTCGCGGCTGTCGACCAAGTGTTTGATGTAAGGGGAGAAGTTTGGTGGCATCCTTGGATTGCTTTCGCCTGCGTAAAGGCCGTGAAGGGCCTCAACATAATGTGCAAACGACAAGCCATCGTACAGAGCATGGGACATGCGGAGAACCACGCGGACGGCCTCGCCTTGCTTTCGTAAAATCCCAATGCGCAGCATAGACTGCCCAAGTAGGAATGGCTGGGCAAAGTCGGCATCCCTGAGCGCATGTGTAGCCGTCATTAGGTCGCCCTTCGTCCTGTAAACCTCCAAGGGAACCTCGAGTTCTTTCAGAAGGACTTGGAAGCATTTGCCTCCAACCATAACGAACACAGTTCGGAGTATATCGAAGTACTGCACAAGAGTATTGCAGGCCTCTTCCAGTCGGATGCAGGATGCATCAGGGGGGAAGTCAATGAAGAAGAGATGAGGAGCTCTTGGCAGTCCCGTCTGCTCGTCTTGAAGGAAGAGCTTCTGTACCTGGGTGGCTGGGTAGACGTCCATGACGAGATCGCGATCTTGTTGATCTAACTGCGGCTTCACTTCACGGTCGATGAAGGCTTCTGGATCGTCACTCTTCAGCAGCTGATAGGGCTCCAGGGAGCTATCCTCCACTTGCAGAGATAAAGGAGCGGCCTTGGGCTGCGACTGGGTTGTCTGCGAATCGCCACGGAGTCTGCTTGCAAGATCACCAATGACGGGGTAATCAAAGACCTCCTTGACCGATACTCGCATGCCGAGTCGTCGGCCAACAAATGAAGTAAACTTAGTAGCCACAAGTGAATGTCCTCCAATCTCGAAAAAGTTGCTCGAAGTACCGACCTCGACCTTGAGGACAGCGCTAGCCTCTTCGCAGAGAATGGTTTCAATCTCATCAACAGGCACGGTAGGCTTTTCCTTAAGAGAGGTTGCAGCCCCTGTTGTCGAACCCCTCAGGGTCGTTTTAAGTATAGCTTGCAACGCCTTGCGGTCAATCTTGTGGGTGGGAGTAATCGGCATTCGGTCTACCGAGTAAAAGCGAGCGGGCATCATGTAGGAAGGTAGTTTGGCCTTTACAGCTTTGCGGATACGAGTCTCAACGACCTCATCAAGCGGTCTCGGCACGATGTTGTCTTCGGCTTGACGACCAACTCTCCTTTTCTGGCCAACGATCTTCTCTTGTTCCTGGGCAAGGGTGACGAAGCTGACGAGTTCGGCATCGTACTCGCCGTTAGGTCCCTCATGGACTAGGGTAATGGCGTTTGCCAAGTCCGGTTGCCTAGATAGAGTGGCTTCGATCTCGGCCACTTCCACACGATTACCTCGAATCTTGACCTGCTGATCCAGGCGACCAAACATCTCCAGTTGGCCATCGGACGGGCGGTAACGTAAGCAATCGCCAGTCCTATAGGCCCTATGGCGCTTTCCGTCGACTGTGATATGAATGAAAGCATCCTTCTCGCGTGCCGGGTCGGTATACCCAAGGGCAAGGCTGTCACCAATCACGACAAATTCACCTAGAACACCGATGGACACTACATTTTGCAAGGGGTCCATCACATATCCCAACATGTTTCCAATATAGCGGCCGACAGGAACTCCATTCGTGAAGGGGTCGTTGGGGGTTAGCTCGTATCTTGTCGTTGTCATGGAATTCTCGCTTGGCCCATAGAAGTTGTAGGCCCTTTCTTTCACAAGCTCCGCAATCTTGCGGCCATCCTTTGGAGGAATAGCGTCTCCCCCGATGTAGATTGTGTCTAATTCACGTGCTGCATCAGGCGCCTGGGCTATAAGTCGCTCAAGCAATCCTGGAGTGGTCACAGTTGTGCGAATCTTCTCCTTTCTCCATAGGGCCGGAAGATCGACGAGATCGAGCATAGTGTATTTGTCGATGCAGAGCAGCATGTAACCATTGCAGAAGGCTCCGATCATCTCTTGAATGGATGTGTCGAATGCCAAACTTGACATGTGCGCCATATTGCCGTGTACGGGGCGCTGCGCGTTCATGTTGAGCAAGCTGCGATGAGGCACCTTGATGCCCTTGGGCTTGCCTGTAGATCCAGATGTGAAGATGATATAGGCAAGTGAGTCCGCCACTGGGGATCTCCTCGATTCGGGAAGTATCTTTGGGTTGGGTGGCGGAGTCAGCATCTTGGTAATAGGCACGAACTCGAAATCCTCCAAGTTCAGAGCTGGAGGCGCGTTGGTGCCGATTAGGACCAACTTGTGACCCTCGATGGTTGACAGGCAAGTCTCGAGACGACCCACCGGCCACTCAATGTCGAGTGGCATATACGCCAAGTTAGCCTTGAGAATACCGAGGAAAGCAATTTGTGCGTAGCAAGAACGAGGAGCAAAGACACCAATCAATGTACCAGCTGCCAGGTTGCGTGCCCGTAGAGACTCTGCAAGCTTCTCGGACCGGTCATCGAGCTCCTTATAGGAAAGCTCCATAGTAGGGTCTTTGACAGCAGGCGCGTTGGGAGTGGCCTTCACATGTTGTTGGAACATGTCAACAACGAGCATGGTCTCATCGTACTTAACTGTATTTCGATTGAGTAGACCCATATCCCGAAGAGGATCGACTCTATCATTGAGTAGCATGGTGTGAATGGGAGTGTCCGGCTTATCAATTCCACGGCGGAGAATCTCGCAGAAAACGGACCCAATTGACTCAATGGTTGCGTGTTCGTATAAGTCAGTAGAGTATAGAATGCTTGCAGTCAGCTGATTCTCGTCCTGGATAACATGGAATTCCAAGTCGAAACGGGTATTCGGCTCGAGTGGAATAGCCTCAGCATCTAGATCTCCCAACCTGAGCTGGCCGAACTTTTCTTGGGCATGGAAGGCGAACAAGAGTTGAATCAAGGGATTTCTAGAGGTATCCCTGGACCCTGGGAGAAGTGCCGTCACCAGCTGTTCGAAAGGCACATCCTGGTTGGCAAATGATTCCGTAGATGTGCTCATCACTTGCTTCACCAAGGTTTCAAATGTCTCGCCCTCGGCAATGTGTGTTCGGATGCATAGTGTATTGACGAAGAATCCAATCATATCCTCAAGCTCCGGGCGGTTACGGTTGGCGATGGGCGTTCCAATAGTGGCGTCAGTCGCTCCAGGCGCAGCCAGCCTATAATGGGCAGCGCGGAAGGCTGCCATCAACGTGGCGAATGTTGTCACTTGGCGGGAGCGGCCGAATTGATGGACACTGTCATGAAGCTTGCCATCAATGGCGAAGCGAAGGAAGCCTGCCTTGTTAGACAACACATCAGGTCGGGGATGGTCACTGAGAAATTCCGCCGGAATGCTATCGGTCAGTTGCTTGACCCAGTATTGTAGCTGCTTTTGGTGCTCGGCTAGCTGCTTCTCTTGTTTCTGCCAGATAGAAAAGTCGCGGTATTGAATAGGTAAAGGCTCTTTTACACCAAGAGGGTCTTCGCCGCGTGTCGCAGCCGAGTAAAACTCAGCAATTTCTTTGCGTAGGACATCAACTGACCAGCCATCGGAGATGATATGATGCATAACAACTGAGAGAATATGATCTTCGGGACCAAGACGAAGAACAACAACGCGCCAACCTGGCTCGGAAGTCAGGTCAAAGATTGTATTTTGTTGTTGCTGTAGAATGTTGAGGTGGTCACCACCTTCGGGCGATACGTTGATGATGTTGAGTGGTTGAGGGCGATGAGGCTGTACAATTTGCATACCGACTCCCTCGACTTCTTTAAAGACTGTGCGAAGAACTTCGTGCCGTTTCTCTAAGGCCGCCAGTGTCTGTGAGAGGGCATCAAGGTCGAGGCGTCCACGAAGGCGAACTGATAGTGGCATGTTGTAGCCTGCTCCGGCCAGGCCTAGCTCTTCAATGAACCACAGTCTTCCTTGTGCAAATGATTGCTCCACAGGTCCGATATACTCGTGAGCAGGAATTGCCTCATGGGGAGTGTAATCCCCTCGCACCACTTGAGCTAGATCGGCGAGGACGGGGTTATTGAACACGTCCTTGACCGAGATCTTAGTTTCTAAGCGACGACTGATGCGGGCAGCAAGCTTTGTAGCCATGAGGGAGTGACCACCAAGATCAAAGAAGTTGTCAGTGATTCCGGCCTTAACACCAAGAATTTCAAGGAACTCCTCGCATAACGCAGTCTCAAACTTGTCGCGAGGAGGCTGATAGGATGAACTCGCTCGGGCCCTTGGGGCAGCCCTTGCTTTTCGTGTAAGTTCGTGCCTATCAACCTTGCCACTGGCGTTGACAGGCATCTGATCCAGGACCATGATCCTCTGGGGAATCATGTAGGCTGGTAGTTGCGCTTGGAGACGCTCGAGGGTCTGTACCTCGAGTTTGCGCATTTGTAGGCGTTTTAGTGGTCGGTTCGCCAGCATGTCAGAACTCTTGATAGATTTATCTGCAGGAAAGTTGAACATAACGCGAGCACCCTTGTAGAGTGGGTTGTATCGATGGAATACGGCATCAAACCCACCGTGCTGTGACCGCTGTCGAGCCAAACTGACTTCGACCTTAAACCCGGCATCGTTAGCCAAGTCTCTGAGATCTCGGGCAGAGAACGCGGCACGTTCATTGGTCTTGCGTCGAATCTCTGACAACCAGGCGGCGCCGTCGAGAGCACCATCTCCGTAGTCCTGGGTAGGGTCATCAAGCGACTCGACGATGTGGCGCTCCAAAAGAGTCTTGCTGTTCGGGATGTTGCTAACTGCCACAAGTGTTGCATCTGGAGAATTGGCCAAAAGGTCGCTCAAACTTTGCTTATTCAGATGAGAGGACTCGAAGTCGATCCAGTCTTCTTCGTCGATGCCGTGGACTGGCTCGCTTTGCTTTCCTGGAGTCTTCAGATGGATCATGGCACCATATCGGTACTGGCTTAATTCGTTGGTCGCATTCATCATCTTTGGCAGAATTTCGACATGCTTGACACGGCTAGGAAGTTGCTGGGTGAGATTAGTGAAGAAGGTTGGGTCGACCAAGAGTTCTTCTTCACGTTCCTCAAGCTCTGTAATTTTGCGGCGAAGCTCATCCCTCTGAGCGCGGTTGTCGCCTAAGACAAATAAGGCTCTTCCCGCAAGGAAGTCGTTGTTGATTGCGTAGGTACGCATATCACCGAAGAAGATACGACGGACATTTGGAAGACTTGCGAGGATGTTGATAGTCTCAGTCAAGTACTCTGGCGTAGGGAAGTATTGGGCCACGGAGTTGATGATCACCAGCTCCGCTTGGGACGCTGCCTCCAATTTGCGTACGTCCAATGCTGAACCAACGTGAACCTTGGCTTTGCCTGCCAAATTTGACCGAGTTTGGATCGCTGTGTTTACGAAAGAGACGGCCTTGCTGGATGGTTCTAAGCCCAAGTAGCTTACAACCTGGTCAAGATTGAATAAGACCATTCCAGTACCTGTGCCCACCTCGAGAACATGGGCTGGGGGCTGACAGTCGATGGCATCCCGGACTGTCTCATCCAGCCACTCCTGCATCTCGGCGTTGTCGATGAGCTCGCCGTCATACATGGAAGTCCATCCCGTGAAGTCGCGGCCAAGCTCGGCCGGATCAATTTCAGCGGCGATGTCTTTGTAAGTGCCTGTCTCGAAGTGATCAGCCCAATCATCTACTTGGCCTTCGGCCTCGTCAGGCTCGTTTTCTTCGCCTGGACAGCCCGTGACGAAACCGATAAGGTCGGGATCAGAGTCCTCATGCTCTGCAGCTCGGACAACAACAGCGGCATCATTCACATCGTGGTGGCCAAGTATGGCATGTTCGATGTCGGCTAGTTCGATACGGTGACCACGGATCTTCACTTGTCGGTCCATACGACCAAAGAATTCAATTTGGCAGTCCTTGGGTCGATATCTGACCCGGTCACCGGTACGGTATGCCCGCGTTTTCTGGCCACCAATGACGATTTCAACAAAGCGACCAGAATTGAGCGCAGAATCGGTATAGCCACGGGCTAGACCGACACCAGTGACAACAAGCTCCCCCATAATGCCGACTGGCACAAGCTGTTGATTTGAGTCCATAACGTAGGCTCCAGAGTTGCTAACAGCTCGGCCAATAGGAACACCATTATAGAGGTCCTCTTCCTTATCCTTCACATGGTAAATGGTGCTTACCACGCCGTTTTCAGTTGGACCATAGGCGTTATAAACGCGGCCTTGGACAAGAGATTGAGCTCGGATGACGTCGCGAGCGTCAAGACGGTCACCTCCAATGAAGAGAATCTCTAGGCCGGCGAGAATCTTAGGGCTGTGGGATAAAACCTGCTTGAGCAAAGCTGGTGCGAGAACTGCAACCTGCACCTGCTCTTGAGTAAGGACTCTGCTGAACGCCTCGGCGTTGATAATAGTGTCGTAGTCAATGCAGATCAAGGTTCCGCCATTGAGTAAGGCAGTCCAGGTTTCCCATGCAGAACCGTCGAAAGCGATGTTCGCAATGTTTGCCACACGAGCTGATTTAGGCATGTGGCTCAATATATTCGTTTGTTTTGTAAGACGAACAACGCTGCGATGTTCAATCTGCACGCCCTTGGGCTTACCAGTCGAACCAGACGTGAAAATCACGTACGCGAGATTCGTTGCCGACGGTCTTGGAAGAGAGCACGGGCTCACAATGTCTTGCTTCAAGGCACCGTCAATCTTTTCAAAGGTCACGTCAAGAGGCGGGAGCTGCGGTGGGGTTGTATCTGAGCCTATCAGGACAATCTTGTGACCAGGGATAGATGTAAGAATATGCTCCAAACGTGCAGCAGGGACTTTGACGTCGAGAGGGAGATATGCCATCCTGGCTTTGATGATACCCAAGAAAGCGACCACAGTCTGGCACGAGCGAGGTGCCAGAACACCCACTACGGACTCTTGGGGCATTTTCTTTTGTAGCAGCCAACCAGCGAGGATGTCAGATTGAGAGTCCAGCTCCTGATAGGTGAGCTGTGAAGACGAATCCTTCACTGCGACTGTATCAGGAGGGCAAGATGCCACCTGCTCTTGGAATACGTCGATCATGCTTGAGTTACTAGGGTATGCAGTTTCTTCAATGTCAAGCAAACCACGGTTACTGAGTTCGCGAGGAAGTCCATCTGTCAATGGCAAGGCCGCGATCGGTGTCGTTGGTGCCTTCATGCCTTGGCGGAGGACCTCATAGAAGGTGCTGGCGATGCTTTCGACAGTACTCGTCTCGAAGAGAGCGGAGGAAAAGAGGATAGAACCCTCAAGTTTGTCGTTGCCCTGGGCCAAGTGGAATTCCATGTCGAATCTTGTTGTAATTTCCTGAGCAACTCGTTCGCCTTCAAGGCCTTCCAATTGAATCTGACCAAGATGCTTCTGTGAGTGCAGCGCAAACATGATCTGCACGAGAGGGTTCCGCGAAGTATCTCTTGACCCTGGCAGTAGCTTGGACACAATCCTCTCGAATGGGACATCTTGATTCGACAGAGCTGCTGTTGATACAGAGCGGACTTGTTTGATGAGACCTTCAAAAGTCATGTCGTCCTCAAGGATAGTGCGGATGCACTGAGTATTGACGAAGAAGCCAATCATGCGTTCCACTTCGACACGGTTGCGATTGGCGACGGGAGTTCCGATGGCGCAGTCTTCAACTCCTGTAAGTCTATAATGCGTAGCTCGCAGAGCCGCTAGTAGAACGACAAAGACAGTCACTTGATTCACCTTGGATACCTCAAGCAAAGCTTTATACAGCTCTCCGTCAACAACAAAAGGAACAGCACACGCCTCACCCGTCAGGATAGGTGGTCGCGGCTTGTCACACAGGAATTCGGCGGGAGTGCTGTTCGCCAGTTGCGTGGTCCAGTAGTCCAACTGTTTCTGTTGCTCTACGACCTGAGAATCTTGCCTCTGCCATGCCGCAAAATCGCGGTATTGGACTGTAAGAGGAGTGGTATAGATGAGGGGGCTTTCGTTGCTGCGAAGGGCCAATGAGTAAGCTTCGCCGAGTTCTTGGCGTAGGATATCAAGTGAATATCCGTCAGAGATAATATGGTGCATGACAATGGACAAGATGTAGTCCTCGTCAGACAACCGAAGCAGGCTAATCCGCCAACCTGGCTCTGAGGCGAGGTCAAAGGGCCGTGTCTGAAGCTGCTTCAAGGTGTGCAGATATTGACTCTCGAGCTCAGGGCCAGTCATTTGATCGGAATAGTCAATGATGTTGAGCTTTGTTTTGCTGCTTGATTGCACAATTTGAACAGGCTCATCCTCAATAGCTTCGAAAGTTGTACGAAGTGGCTCGTGCTGACTCTCGATGGCATCAAGGGCTCTTCGTAAGGCCTGGACATCAATCTTACCGCGAAGGCGTGTGGCAATCGGCATGAGGTACAGCGATGCGCCAACATGTAGACGGTCTAAGAACCAAAGTCGACCCTGGGCAAACGATTGGGGTGCAGGGCCCTTCTGGTCATACCGCTGGATGGCGCGGTGCTTATATGTTGACTGTGCTCTGATCGCATCGGCAAGGTCAGCGATAACGGGGTTGTCAAACACCTCCTTGACCGCGACACGTGTGTCTAGCTCTCGGCTAAGACGTGCCGCCAGTCGAGTGGCCATGAGAGAATGTCCACCAAGATTGAAGAAGTTGTCGTTAATGCCAGCATCTTTGATTCCTAGGACTTGCTCTAACTCTCGGCACAATGCCTTCTCCAGCTCGTCTCGGGGCGGGACGTGCACAACAGTCTGGTTGCTTCGCAGTACAGTCTTGGCCTCCTGGGCGAGCTTGCTTCTGTCAACCTTTCCGTTGGCATTGACTGGCATATCATCTAGGACAATGATTCGAACAGGTATCATGTAGGGAGGTAAGGCAGTGACGAGTCGGGTGCGAATGCGGAGCTCAAGTTGCTGCTTGAATGTTTCTTCCGTGTCATTACTGCCACTCGGCCTCATAGGGATATTGCGGGCGGAAACGAAGCCGACAAGCTCAGCTTCCTGGCCCTGCTCTTCGCGAACGACAATCGCTGCGTCAGTAACTTCATCGCATCCCAGCATAGCGTGCTCAATCTCGGATAACTCCACACGGTGATTTCGGATCTTGACTTGACGATCCATGCGGCCGAAGAACTCGATCTGATTATCAACTGGCCTGTACCGCACGCGATCGCCTGTGCGATAGGCACGTACTAGCTTGCCGTCGAGGACGACTTGAATAAAGCGGTTATAATCTTGAGCTTTGTCCGTGTAGCCTCGAGCAACACCGTCCCCAGTGACAACAAGCTCTCCCATGACGCCAGGAGAAACAATTTGTTGCTGGTCGTCCATGACATAGGCACCAGAATTACTGATGGCCAAACCAATCGGCACACCGTTGGTAAAGCTTTCGTTTTCTCGGATCTTATAGATGGTACTCAGGGCGGAGTTCTCGGTAGGGCCATAAGCGTTATAAACACCTCCTCCAGTCTTGACAAGCTTCTGAGCAGCGATGGCGTCTTTTCCGTCCAGACGATCAGCACCCACATACAGATGCTTCAAAGCGGCGATGCCTGCGGGATAGTTGTTCAAGCACTGCTTCAGTAGAAGAGTGGGCAACATGGCTGCATTGATGTCCTCACGGATAAATTGCTCCCCTAGGGCTTGGGTGTCCATGACAGTCGACTGATCAAAGCAAACCAGCGTCCCTCCGTTAAGAATAGCGGAGAAAATTTCCCAGACAGATAGATCGAAAGCAAGACTCATTACGTTCGCGATGCGACCTGGTGAGTGTGCTGGCAGCACGCTGTTGACATTGGTGTCCTTGACAAGTCTCACGATGCCCCTGTGATCGATCATGACGCCCTTAGGCTTGCCAGTCGATCCTGAGGTGAATATGACATAGGCTAGGCTTATCGCGGTAGGTTCTGACAAGCCGTGTGATGGTCCACTAACGCTCTGCTGTTCTAGGAGGTGGCCGATGCGATGAAGTTCGACGTCCTCTTGCTCGATTGCCGGATATGGCACATCTGTTCCTAAAAGAACGAGTTTCTTCTCTTGTTTAGGAACAGCGTTCAAGATGGCTTCTATGCGAGCAACCGGTGCATTGATATCAAGCGGTAGATATGCAAGGTTCGCCTTCAACACACCAAGGAAGGCCACCACTGCCTGGCATGATCTCGGTGCCAGAATCGCGACTAGAGATTCAGGAGCTAGGCCTTGACGGTGTAGCCATGTGGCGAGTCGGTCTGACTGTTGATCAAGCTGTGAGTAAGTCAGCCGCGTGGTAGAATCTTTCACGGCCACCTTGTTAGGCGAAGCAGCAACTTGTTTACTGAAGACTTGAGCAACGCTCAAATCACGAGGGTAATCGGTCTTCTCCATCTCAAGCAGTGGTTGTAGCAGAGACAGCCCATCACTAATGGGAAGAGTGGCGAGGGGAGCCTTCGGTTGTTCGAGACCCCTGCGAAGGACCTCAAAAAAGACAGAAACCATGCTCTCTATTGTTTTCCGCTCGAAGAGGTCAGTAGAGAAAAGAACAGTTCCGCCAAGGCGGTTCATGTCCTGGAAGAGATGGAATTCAACATCGAAGCGGGTCGTTGGTTCGATTTCGATCGGCTCACTCTGCAAGCCCTCTAATTGAATCTTGCCAAGGTCCTGTTGAGAATGAAGAGCAAAGAAGAGTTGTACCAGTGGGTTGCGAGAAGTATCTCGAGATCCAGGGAGAAGTTGAGAGACTAGGCGCTCGATAGGTACGTCTTGGTTTGCAAAAGCTGCTGTGGTCGTTGATCGGACCTGTTGAACAAGAGAAGCGAACGTTTCCTCGCTCTTGTCCACCCGCAGTCGGATGCACTGAGTGTTAACAAAGAACCCGATGAGGTCCTCCAATTCGGGCCAGTTTCGATTAGCAATAGGGGTACCAATACAAGCATCATCAGCCCCTGTCAGTCGATAATGCGCAGCACGGAATGCAGCCAGTAGCACTGTGAAAGATGTGACTTGGTGGGACCTTGAGAATTCCCTCAGGCGAGTATAAAGGTCCTTCTCAATGGTGAGAGGGATTGCTTCGGCCTTCCCCGTTAGGACATCAGGTCGTGGGTGGTCAATTAAGAGTTCAGCCGGATTACTGTCTGCAAGTTGTTTAGTCCAGTACTCGAGTTGTTTCTGGTGCTCATAAACTTGATCTTGTTGTTTTTGCCAAACAGAAAAGTCGCGGTATTGGATTTGAAGCGGCTGAACAGTCGAAAGCGGATCGTGCCCTTCAAGCGCAGCGGAGTAGAACTTAGCCAGCTCTTGACGTAAAATGTCAATGGACCAACCATCGGAAATAATGTGGTGCATAGTGATAGAAAGAACATAATCATTCTCTGCAATACACAAAAGTCTGACACGCCAACCAGGTTCCAAAGCGAGATCGAATGGGGCATTCTGTAGCTTGCGCAAGGTTTGCATGAAATCATCAGCCGAGACATTGATGACTTCAAGTTCCTTGACGCTAGGAGGCTGGACGACCTGCAAACCAATGCCATCGTTGGATTGGAACACGGTGCGAAGAGTCTCGTGGCGAGTCTCGACAGCGTTTAGGGCAGTCTTGAGGGCATCCAAGTTCAGCTCTCCCTGCATTCGTGCTGCTAGGGGCATGTTGTACAAGGGTTTGCCTTCCTTTAGGTTAAGCTGATCAATGAACCACAGACGCCCTTGAGCAAACGACTGCTCAACAGGGCCAGAGTTCTCCGTGTTAACACGAGGAATAGGCTTGTGCTCCTTTGATCCCTGGCGAACAAGAGCAGCCAGGTCTGCTAGGACAGGGTGGTCGAAGACGTCTTTGACAGACACCTTGGTATACAAGCGCCCGCTAACACGTGCTGCTAGCTTTGTAGCAATCAACGAGTGGCCTCCGAGATCAAAGAAGTTGTCCGTAACTCCAGCCTCTACACCAAGGACTTCAACAAATTCTTCGCAAAGAGCGGCCTCGATGGCATCGCGGGGTGCAACGTGAACGGCTGCTGCCTTGCTGCGAGCGATGAGACGGGCCTGCTTCGATAGCTCATTACGATCCACTTTGCCGTTGGGGTTCACAGGCATCCTGTCCAAGATAACAATTCGGACAGGAATCATATATGGAGGTAGCTGTGTCTGCAAGCTCTCGATGACCTGTGTCTCAATACGGCGTTTCTGCAATCGTTGGAGCGGTCGAGTTGTTAATGGACCTGCGGTTACAGTATCTTCAGGGAAGTTGAACAACACGCGACTGTTGGTGTCAGCTCCCGAGATACGATGGAAGATAGCATCCAGAGCACCATTCTGGGATACTTGACGAGCCCAGCTGAGAGCTACCCCGAAGCCAAACTCTTGAGCCAGCCTAGAGACCTGGGCGGTGGTGAGTGAAGAGCAAGCCTGTGCCTTCTCTCGGGCGTTGGCCAACCAGGCCATACCCTCTACAGCGTCCTGAGACATGCTATCAAGGGATTCAACGACGCTTCTCTCAACGATAGTGTTGGCGAAAGTGATATTGCCCACAGCGACAGTCGAGGCATCGGATGAATGCTGCAGCAAGTGGCGAAGCTTACTGTAATCCATTCCAGACTCCTTGAAGTTAACCCAATCGTCGTTCTGAACCTGGTGAACAACCTTTCGAGACCCAGGGGCCTTGAGATATAATACAGCTGTGTAACGGTAAGAACTCAGTTCATTAACGGCTTCCATTCGCTTCGGCAAGATTTCGACGTGCTCAATTCGGGGGATTTGTGAAGCGAGCTTGGTAAAAAATTGAGGATCAACAAGAAGCTCTTCGTCTCGGTCTTCTAGCTCTGCTATTTTGCGTCGAATCTCATCTTTGGTGGCCTTCTCTCCTAGTGTAAACAAAGCCCTAGACGCAAGGAAATCTCTGTTGAGAGTATTGGAGCGAATGTCACCAAAAAACAGGCGCTCAACACCAGGGAACGAGACAAGCGTTTCAATGAGGAGAGCCAGGTACTCGGGCGTAGGAAAGTACTGAGCGACCGAATTTACGACCACATGTTTGGCACGGAGGTCAGTGTAAGAGGAAACGTCCGTGGCTGTACCAAGATGCATCTGGACTTTGTCTGAGAAGTTGGGGATGGCCCTGGCGGTTTTGATGACAAGCTCAGCTGCCGACTTTGAAGGATCGAGACCAATGTAGCTGCGAAGCCCGTCACCCAAGTTGAAAAGAATCATACCGGTACCGGTACCGACTTCGAAAACATCGCCAGCATCTTCACCATCGAGGATGGCATCCATGGTGTCGTCAAGCCATTCATTCATTTCCTCCTTGGGGATGTCTTTTCCATCGTACATAGATGTCCAGCCAATGAAGTCTCTACCAATGTTGGTCTTGTCAATAGTATCGATATCTTCGTAGCGGCTTGTTTCGAAATGGTCGGACCAAATTTGTACTTGATCACCAGACTTGGCAAGCTCTTCGTCAAGTGTGCCCTGTCGGGCAGTAATGAAGCCCACCATTTCGGTTTCTTCGTTTTCATCCTTCTTCAAAGCTACAGCAGCATCGCCCACTTGGTCGGATGAAAGCATTGCATGCTCGACTTCTCCAAGTTCGATACGGTGACCTCTGATCTTAACTTGGCGGTCGATTCGCCCAAAGAACTCGATTTGATTATCGCTAGGGCGATATCGCACACGATCACCGGTTCGGTAAGCCCGAACAGGCTTGCCTCCTTGAATCGAGACCTCCACAAAAGTCCCGTTATTGAGGTCAGGATTTGTGTAGCCACGGGCGACACCATCACCGGTCACTACAAGTTCACCTATAACTCCCGGCGATACAAGCCTCTGTTGGGTATCCATAACAAAGGCTCCAGAATTGCTGATGGCCCAGCCGATAGGGACACCATTGACGAAGGTCTCGTTCTTACCAACCTTGTAGAGGTTACTTAAGACTGCATTCTCGGTGGGGCCGTATGCATTGTAGATTCCGCAGCCGACAAGCTTTTCAGCTACGATAGCATCGTGTCCATCAAGTCTATCAGCGCCAATGTAGAGGTGATCTAGAGCACTGATAGCTGAAGGGTTACTAGCAAGACATTGCTTCAGCAGCAGGGATGGAAGCATAGCGGTTCGAATGTTCTCTCGTACGAATAAATCACCCAAAGCCTTTGTGTCGACAACAGTGGAATAGTCAATGCAGTAGACCGTGCCTCCGTTCAAAATAGCCGCGAAGATCTCCCATACAGAGAGATCAAAGGCTATGCTCATCAGGTGCGCAATGCGGGTCTTTGGAGGCAGCATGCTGATGACATTGCTTTGCTTCACGAGCCTCACGATGCTTCGGTGCTCAATCATAACGCCCTTAGGCTTTCCAGTTGAACCCGAGGTAAAGGTGGTGTAGGCGAGGCTAGTGGCAGAAGGAGAAGGCACGTTGCTAGTGGCCAACTCTGCGCTTGAAAGGTCGGGTCGATCTAGAACTTGATTGATCTTGAGAATGTCCACATCCGTACCCGTGATAGCAGGAGTTTGTGTATCGCTTCCAATCAGCAATAAGCTCTTTCCAGGCAGAGTGTTCAAGATTGCTTCGAGGCGTGCAACCGGAGTCTTGATATCCAGAGGGAGGTACGCCAAGCTTGCCTTAAGGATTCCGATATACGCTATCACTGTTTCGCAAGATCTGGGTGCGAAAACACCTACAAGAGTCTCGGGATCAAATCTCTTGTGCTGCCTAAGCCAGTTGGCAAGCTTGTTTGACTGCTGGTCTAATGATAGATATGAAAGCTTTGATGAAGAATCTTCAACCGCAATAGCGTCCGGAGAAGCACGTATATACTCGTGGAGGACATCGATGACGCTGGAATCACGAGGGTAGTCGGTTCGGTTAATCTCAAGTAGCCCGTGATTCTGAAGCTTTGAGACACCATCGGACACAGGCAAAGTATGTAGTGGGATCTCAGGCTCCTCTAGTCCTCGTCTGAGAACCTCGTAGAAGACACTGAGTATGGCCTCAACCGACTCGGCACTGAATAGGTCAGCCGAGTACATCATTGTACCCGTGAGCTTCTCGGACGACTCTTGAAAGATATGGAATTCCATATCGAATCTAGTTGTTGCTGCTAGGTGAATAGGCTCGCATTTGGTCCCCTCTAGATCAATACGTCCGAGTCCTTCCTGAGAATGGAAGGCGAACATTAGCTGGACCAAAGGATTTCTTGAAGTGTCTCTAGATCCAGGCAGTAGGGCAGTAACTAGCTGTTCGAACGGAATATCTTGGTTATCAAACGCGTCTGCAGCTGTCGAGCGAACCTGGCGGATAAGACTCTTGAAAGTAGTCTCAGCGTCAATTTTGATCCTCATACACTGTGTGTTAACGAAGAAGCCGATCATGTCCTCTAGCTCGGGTCGGTTACGTCCTGCGATAGGCGAGCCAACTGTAGCATCTTCGGCACCAGTGAGGCGATAGTGCGTTATGCGGAATGCAGCAAGCAGGACAGAGTACAGGGTAGTTTGTGCGGTCTTGGAAAAGGCTTGGAGTCTCTTATAGATTGCGCCATCAATCGTGATTGGCATGAGCCCTGCTTTGCCTGAGAGAATAGACGGCCGTGGGTAATCAGCCAGGAACTCGGCTGGGGCAGAGTCCTTCAGCTTTGATGTCCAGTAGTTGAGTTGGGCATCATACTGCTTGACTTGCTCAGTTCGCTGCCAAACAGAGAAATCGCGGTACTGGACGGGCAGTGGTTCTATCACGGATAATGGTTCCTGGCCGTGGAGGGCAGCGGAGTAGAATTTGCTGAGCTCTTGGCGGAGAATGTCGATTGACCAGCCATCAGAAACGATATGGTGCATGGTGATCGATAGGATATAGTCCTCGCGCTCAACGCGGAGAAGACAAACTCTCCAGCCGGGCTCAACAGTGAGGTCGAACGACACTGTTAATTCCTGCCTTAAGCTAGCCAACCAGTCTTCACCTGCAGGTACGTCCGTAACGGAAAGCTCCTTATAATGGCCTGAACGAACAATTTGCATTCCCACACCATCTTGCTCCGCGAAAATCGTACGAAGGGTCTCGTGTCGCTGTTCGAGAGCGAACAAAGCCTTGCTCAGTGCAGAGATATCAAGAACGCCCTTCAGTCGTACTGCAAGTGGCATATTGTACCAAGTAGCACCAAGGTTCAATTGATCGAGGAACCAAATACGCCCCTGAGCGAAGGACTGCTGTACAGGGCCGGTAGATTCCAGCTTCGGAATGGCATTATACGGTGCTGTTCGCTGGCTAACGGCTGTCGCAAGATCGATAATCACTGGATTGTTGAACACATCTTTGACAGAAATTTCCACATCCATCAGCCGGCTGATACGTGCGGCGAGCTTAGTGGCCATTAAAGAATGTCCTCCAAGGTCGAAGAAGTTATCAGAAATGCCAACATCTAATCCTAAAACAGCAGTAAACTCCTTACAAAGTAAGGCTTCTATCTCGTTGCGAGGATTGACCACAGCCCGTGAACCCTTGCCAATCGTAGAGTGTAGTACAAGTTGTGCTAGAGCTTTCCGGTCTACTTTGCCGTTGCTGGTGAGAGGCATGCGTTCAATTACAACAATGCGAGATGGCATCATGTAGGATGGTAAAGTAGTCTTCAGCATGGTACGCAGACGAGATTCGATCTCGTGGTTGCGGTGGCGCTGCATTGGTTGATTGGTGAGCAAACTGGCCTGCTTAGGCGGCTCTTCAAGAGGAAAATTGAAGAAAGTCTTGCCCATGCGATGGTGAAACACCGCATCAAAACCGCCTCGTAGGGAACGCTGTCGAGCCCAGCTGAGTTCAACGTTGAAACCAGCCTCTTGAGCGATATCCTTGACCTCAGCAGCGGAGAGTGCATTGGCACTGGCTGCCTCAAGACGAGCCGCAGAAATCCAGCTGGAGTCATTTACCTCTTCAGGATCCGGTTTCGCCTCCAATGACTCGACAACTTGTCGCTCGAATTTGAGCTTAGCATTAGGAATGTTGCTAACAGCAACAGTATCCTGGTCGAAATACTTTCGCAGATAAGCCAAGAGGGATTCACGGCTCATTTGACGATCATGGAAGTCAAGCCATGAGGAGGTCTCAATATTGTGGATTTGGAGAGATCTTCCATCTGGCTGCTTCTTGTGAATCACAGCAGCAAAACGGTAGCAGCTCAATTCATTTGTCGCCCTCATCTTCTTGGGCAAGATTTCCACGTGTGCGATGAGATTTGGTAACCGACGAGCAAGAGCGGTGAAGTAAGCCGGAGAGACACACAATTCCTCCTCAGCCTCCTCTACGGCTATCTGCTGTCGCTTGACTTCTTCCTTCGTCACATTCATTCCCAGTGAATGGAAGGTCTTGCTCGCGGAGAATTCTTCATACAGCGCATACGAACGCAAGTCGCCAAGGTAAACTCTTTCCATACTCTCTATCTTGAGCACGGTCTCGATCACCGTGGTGAGGTAGTCAGCACTAGGGAAGTACTGAGCGACTGAGTTGACAACGGCGAAATCTGGAGAGTTAAGTTTACCGAGCTTGTCAATATCGACGGCAGTGCCTGCCTCAACGCGAACCCTTCCAGCGAGTGTCGGCTGCATCTGCGCCATCTTCATGGTGAAGGCAGCTGCGCCAGCGGAAGGATCAACGCCAAGATAGCTCTGAGGAGGATTCGTAAGTCGGAACAGGTTGAAAAGAATCATACCTGTACCGGTACCAATTTCAAGGGCGTTTGAGGGGCAACCGCCAGCTTCGATCGAAGCCATAGTGTCGTCTAACCACTCGTTCATCTCGCCCAGATCAATGGGCTGCCCGTCAAACATGGAATTCCAGCCCATGAAATCTCTTCCAAGCTTTGAAGTATCAATGGTGTCGATATCGGCATAGGTACTCGAGTCAAAGAGGTGACCCCACGCCTCGACTTGGTTGGACTCTCCATGTTCGGTCTGATCGCCTAGAACAGGAGCAGCTTCCGCCTCATTGTTCACAGTGACGAAACTGACCAGTTCGTTTTCTTCCCCCTCGTTCTCTTGGAGTAGTACAACGGCCTCGCTGATCGTTTTATCTCGCAGGATACTGTGCTCCACCTCAGCCAGCTCGATCCGGTGGCCTCGTAGCTTGACCTGGTGGTCCATTCGCCCGAAGAACTCGAGTTGCCCATCTCGTTGACGGTAGCGGGCTCGATCCCCGGTCCTATAGGCTCGAATATTCTCTTCGCCTACCTGTACGTTGACAAAACGGCCACGGTTAAGAGAGGTATCAGTATATCCCCTAGCCAAACCATCGCCAGCTACAACTAGCTCGCCCATAACACCAAGAGGAACTAGGCGCTGGTGAGAGTCCATAATGAATGCAGCTGAGTTAGTGATCGCCTGTCCTATGGGAACGCCATTGACACTGGCCTCGTCGAGTGGCATAGGGTAGGCTGTACTGAAAGTGGTATTCTCAGTTGGACCGTAGACATGGCAAAAGCCACCTCTTGTAAGGGTGGACGCCTTGGCCGCATCATTTGGGTTCATTCTCTCACCTCCAGCTAGAAGGATGTCTAAGCCGCTGAAAGTTCCAGGAGCTTCTTCCAGGCGTTGCTTGAATAGAGCAGTGGAAAGGAAAGCCCCCTTGACACCTTCCTGAACAAAAGTTCGCTCAAGAGCTGCTGCGTCCAAGACGGTCATGTGGTCAATACAGACCACTGTACCGCCGTTGAGTAGCGGTGTATATAGTTCCCAAGTAGCTGCATCAAATGCCAAATTTGAGAGGTGAGCTATCGGAACCGCTGCATTCGTGCCAGTGGGCAGAGAAGTATTTTTCACTAGGCGCACAATACCACGATGCTCGACCTGGACGCCCTTGGGCTTGCCCGTCGATCCCGAAGTAAACATGACGTATGCTAAGTCAGTGGCAGATGGGGTCGGTAGCTTGAAGTCTTTGGGCATAGGCATGGCGGCGAGCACTTTAGGCAGTCGCACAAACTCGACGTCTGCCCACTGAGTTGCCGGTTCTTCAGTATCGCCACCAAGTAAGATCAGCTTATGGCCATCAAGGGCTGAGAGAATACTCTCCAGCCGACCAAGGGGCACATTAACATCGAGAGGGAGATAAGCTAGGCCAGCCTTGAGAATACCGAGCAAGGCGACGACCGTGGGGCAGGATCTCGGCGCAAGCACGCCCACAACAGTCTCAGCAGGAAGTTGTCGTTGAGTTAACCAAAAAGCGACCTGATCAGACTCTTCATCCAGTTGAAGATATGTGAGCTGACTCGAATCATCCTTTACGGCAATCTTGTCACTGGATATGGCGGCCTGCTGACGGAAGAGCTGAGGAACGCTCATGTCTCGTGGGTAGTTTGATCGTCGCACTTGAGCAAGTCCCTTGGCATTGAGGGTAGCGAGATTACGAGTCAGTGGCATTGTAGCGACATTCTCTTGGGGCGCCTCAATGCCTCGCTGGAGCGTTTCAAGGAAAATGGAAGACAAAGAGCTGATAGTCGCTGGGTCATAAAGTTGTTCAGCGAAGATGACCTTCCCAAGTATACAATCATCACCTTGGAAAAGATGGAACTCAAGATCAAAACGGGTTGTAAGAGCACCTTGGAGAGGCTCAAATTGTAGGCCTTCGAGATCCAGCTTCCCAATACGTTTCTGGGTGTGCAGAGCAAAGGTGATTTGAACCAAGGGGTTTCGGGCCAGATCACGAGCACCAGGTCGCAGCTCGGCGACCACCTTCTCGAATGGCACGTCCTGGTGAGCATGGGACTCTGCTGTTGTCTCGAGCACGTGTTGAACAAGCTCTCCGAAAGATTTCCCTTCGACTTGAAGGCGAATGCATTGCAAGTTCACAAAGAATCCCACAAGGCCCTCAAGCTCTTGACGGTTACGGTTAGCGATAGGAACACCGATAGTAGCGTCTTCGGTACCAGTCAAGCGGTAATGAGTAGCTCGGAAAGCTGCCATAGCCACGGCGAAGGGAGTTGCTTGGTGGTTTTGGCAGAATGATTGGAGATCATGGTACAAAGGCCCGTCGATAATAAGCTCATGTGCATCAGCTCTGCCTGAGAGCATGGAAGGCCTGGATTTATCGCAGAGAAATTCAGCAGGCTGAGTGCCTTTGAGTTGCTCGACCCAGTATTCCAATTGCTTCTGGTGTTCTTTTACTTGCGCCTCTTGTCTCTGCCAGATAGCGAAGTCGCGATATTGAATTGGCAAAGGGTTCACCTGAGTAAGGGGCTTCTGGCCCCTGACTGCGATAGCGTAGAATTCTGTCAGTTCTCTCTGCAGCACGTCAACCGACCAACCGTCGGAAATGATATGATGCATGACCATTGATAGCACATGCTCATTCTGCCCAAGTCGGAAGAGGGCCGTCCTCCAGCCCGGTTCGGAGGCCAGATCAAATGTAGTAGTGTGCTCGGTTTGGATAGCCTCTTGCAAGGCTGCTTCACCGCTAGCGCTAAGGTCGTGCACACGGAGCGGCTTGGGGTCGTAAGAATTCACATTTTGCACATTGACGCCATCTTGCTGCAAGAAGGTAGTACGGAGCGTCTCGTGTCTTTCCTCCAAAGCCCATAGTGCTGCCTGAAGCGCACCAATATTGAGTGGTCCAATCAGTCGAGCCGCAAATGGCATCAAGTACCATAACGATTCAGTGTACAGGCGGTCGAGGAACCACAGACGACCCTGTGCAAATGATTGCTCAACTACATCCTGGTTGTCATTGTGGGGAATGGGAATGTAGGGTGTCGTTTGTTGAGAGCTCGTGCCCTCGAGTGTTTTCGCTAGGTCCGCAACGACAGGATTGGCAAAGACGTCTCGGACTGAGATAGTAGCACCTACTCTCTGGTTGATTCGAGATACCACCTGCATGGCCATGACGGAGTGCCCACCAAGATTGAAAAAGTTATCAGAAACGGTGATTTGACGTCCAAGGACGTGCCCAAATTCTTCACATACAGCCGCTTCCAAGTCCGTTCGGGGAGCCTTGGCAGAATCCTGCTCATAGACGGCTGCCGCGGAGTTAAGGTGGATGTTGGCCAGTCTCCGGCGGTCGACCTTACCATTTGCATTCAAAGGCATATGGCTAAGCATGATCATTCTGGTAGGAATCATGTAGGCAGGCAATGTGGTCTGTAAAGTGGAGCGAAGGTTGGTCTCCAGCTCTGAGGGGAGTAACAGAGGCTCGATCCCCGTATCATCTTCATTGTCAACCTGAGCGGAGCTGTTGCCTTTCTCCAGCGTAACAAAGCATACGAGCTCCAAGTTCTTCTCAGAGGATTCGCCCTGCATCATTGCGGTTACGGCGTCTCTGATGTCACCGTGCTTCAGGATGGCCCTTTCCACCTCAGCTAGTTCCACACGGTAGCCACGAATCTTCACTTGGTGATCCATACGGCCAAGGAACTCGATCTGGCCATCGCTTGGACGGCACCGCACACGATCTCCAGTGCGATAAACCCTAATCCTTTGCCCGCCAATGTTGGCATGGATGAAACGGCCCTCATTGAGAGTAGCATCGGTATAGCCACGGGCAAGGCCATCTCCTGCCACAACGAGCTCACCTATAACTCCTGGAGGAACTAGCTGCTGTTTCTGGTTCATAACAAAGGCCGCGGAGTTGCTCACAGCTTTTCCAATGGGCACTCCGTTTGACATATCATCATGCCCCTTTTTATCAATAGCGTAGATTGTGCTGAGAATGGTATTTTCCGTGGGCCCATAAGCGTTGTAGACTTGACCTCGAATGCGGGACTGGGCCTTCTGTCCATCTCGGCTATCAAATCGATCTCCAGCTGCAAATAGAACCTCAAGGCCAGCCAGAGCCTGAGAAGAGCTACCAAGACATTGCTTAATGAGAGCGGGCGGGAGCATTGCTGCATTGATGGATTCGCGCTCCATCACCAACTCGAGTGCCTTACTGTCTAGGGTTGTAAGGTAGTCAATACATACCAAGGTTCCTCCATTTAGCAGCGCCGCGTAGATCTCCCAAGATGAGGCGTCAAATGCAACGTTGGAGATATGGGCAACGTTTGCGATTTCAGGCTGACTTTTTACGACATTGCTCTGCTTCACAAGTCGAATGATACTTCGATGTTCGATCATTACACCCTTAGGCTTTCCGGTCGAGCCAGATGTGTACATGACGTACGCGAGACTGGTAGCGGAGGGCCTTGAAATGCCGTCGACACGATGCATTGCGCTCTTGATGCCGTTAGTGAAGCCATTGGCCCCATTGATGGATCCATTTGTCGATCCATTGATGAAGCCATTGGAGTGGCCATTGGAGTGGCCATTGGAGTGGCCATTGGTATATCCGTTAGAATGACCGTTAGTATAGCCGTTGGAGTGACCATTGGTGTGGCCATTGGTGTGGCCATTGGTGTGGCCATTTAGTGACCCGTTAGTGTCGCCATTAGTCTTATGGGAAGAGGCAAGAATTTCGTGAATGTATGCCGTTTCCAATTCGGCAAGTGATAGCTCAGGAATGGGAACATCGTCGCCAAGCAGGACGAGTTTATGTCCGGGGACTTCCGCTAGGATGCTTTGAAGGCGTGTGACTGGAACATTGACGTCCAAGGGCACGTAAGCTAAGTTAGCCTTCAGAATACCCAGGAACGCAATGATGGTCTGGCAGGACCTAGGTGCAAGGACGCCGACTAGCGCTTCGGCGGGGAGGCTTTGCGTCTTCAGCCAGGCTGCAAGTACGTCTGACTGCTCGTCAAGCTCTACATATGTGACCTGAGCGCCCGTGCTGTCTTTGACGGCTGTTCTTTGTGGATAAGCCGCTACTTGAGTTTGGAATACATCAATAACACTAGAGCTGCGAGGGTAGTCGGTTTTTTCAACGTCCAGGAGACCCATCTGCCGAAGCTTGGACAGACCATCAGTCAAAGGCATTGCGTCAATAGGAGTACTTGGCTCGTCAAGTCCCCGGCGCAGCACTTCGTGGAAGACAGCGAGCATGCTTTCAACGGTCTCCTTCTTATACAGTTCCTTGGCAAAGACCACGTTTCCTTCGAGGCGATTCATTTCTTGAAAAACATGAAATTCCAAGTCGAATCGGGTCGATGGCGCCAGTGGCAGTTTCTCTACTTCCAGTTTGGCGTCTAACTTGAGATTGCCGAGATCTTGATGCGAGTGCACAGCAAACATGAGCTGTACCAACGGATTGCGCGAGGTATCTCGAGATCCTGGTAGCAGAGATGAGACAAGGCGCTCGAAGGGCACATCCTGGTTTGCAAAGGCATCTGAAGCCTTCGACCGCACCTGCTTGACCAAACTCTCAAATGTCTCCTCTTCAACCCCAAGCCTCATACATTGTGTGTTGACAAAGAACCCGATCATTTGTTCCAGCTCAGGGCGATTCCTGTTTGCGATAGGTGTACCGATGGTAGCATCACCTACACCGGTTAGACGATAGTGCGTAGCTCGGAAAGCCGCCAGCAGAATCATAAATGTTGTTGCTTGGTTCATGCGAGAGAATTGTCGTACTTTCTGGTACAGAGAGCCTTCGATTGAGAAGGTTACAGAGCCAGCTTCACCAGATAGAACCTCCGGGCGTGAATAATCAGCAAGAAATTCCGCAGGAGTGCTATCTGCCAGCTCTCGTTTCCAATATTGAAGTTGTCTATCGTGTTCAGCCTTTTGCTCCGGCTGCTTCTGCCAGACTGAGAAATCCCTGTACTGAATGGGAAGCTGGGGGAGGAAATCCGGTGTTGTTGGGTCCTGGCCGCTCATAGCCGCTGAGTAAAATCGGCCAAGTTCTTGCCTGATCACATCAACGGACCAGCCATCAGTGATAATGTGATGCATAACAATTGAAAGGATATGATCATCTTTGCCCAGTCGCAACAAAGCGACCCTCCAAGGAGGCTCAGATGACAAGTTGAAGCGGGCAGTCTCATGCTGCTCTAGAACCGGGAGATACCCACCCTTATTATACGGAGTTACATCAATGATCTTCAAGTTCCGGGGGCGGAAATCATGTACAACTTGCATGCCAAGGCCTTCCCTCTTTTCAAAGGTGGTGCGTAGAATCTCATGGCGTATTTCTAAAGCAGAGAAGGCACTGGACAAGGCTTGAATATTGAGGGGTCCCTTGAGACGTGCAGCGAGTGGCATGTTGTATGAAGCACCGAGTCTAAGCTCGTCCAAGAACCACAATCGGTTCTGAGCAAAAGACTGCTCGACTGGTCCATGGTATTGAGTTGTAGGAATGGGAGTGTGACGTGCAGAGGAAGTTCTGACAGCGGCTGCGAGGTCACCAAAGACTGGATTATCAAAAACATCCTTTACGGAGACGTTAATGTTCAGCCGGTGGCTAGCGCGAGTTGTCAACTTAGTAGCCATAAGTGAATGGCCACCAAGCTCAAAGAAACTGTCCGTAATGCCAACGTCTAAACCTAGCACTTCAGTAGCTTCTTCGCAGATAATAGTCTCTGTCTCGTTACGTGGAGCCACAATCGTACGTGGAGTGTCATCCACAACTGATCCAATTGGGAAAATTCCCAAGGCTTTGCGGTCGACCTTGCCATTGGGGTTTAGAAGCATGTGGCTCAGAACGACGATACGTGACGGCACCATGTACAGAGGCAGCTTTGTTCGTAGAACGCTGCGCAGCTGCCCCTCGGCCGGTGAGGAAATGATTTGGACTTGTGCCTGTTTGGCGTCATTTCCACTTGGTGATGGTGGTTTCCTAGCTGATAAGCTGTCGGAATCTGTCGTGACAAAAGCAATGAGGCGGAAATCCAGGTCATTGTTCTCATCCTGCTTCAACAGGGCTACAGCGTCTCGGACGTTATCCTGGGCAAGCAAAACGCTTTCAACCTCTGCAAGCTCGACGCGATGTCCTCGGATCTTGACTTGCTGATCCATGCGGCCGAAGAATTCAATCTGGCCATCCTTGGGTCTGCACCGTACGCGATCGCCAGTTCGGTAGGCTCGCACAGGCTGCTGTCCATCATCAAGTCGTAGCTGGACGAATCGGTTGGCTTCTAAGGTCTTGTCGGTATAACCTCGCGAAAGCCCATCTCCAACCACGACCAACTCTCCCATAACGCCAGCCGGAACAAATTGCAATTGCTTATCCATTACGTAGGCCCCAGAGTTGCTCACAGATTTACCGATGGGCACGCCATTGGCAAAGTTCTCTTCCGGTTCTAGCCTGTATACTGTACTAAGGATTGTGTTCTCAGTAGGCCCGTAGACGTTGTAGATGCCACCCTTTACAAGAGACCGGGCTTTGATCGCATCTTGGGTATCAAATCGGTCGCCGCCAATCAAGAGGAGGTCAAGGTTCTGGACTGTTGTTGGAGCACTGCCCAGGCACTTCTTCAGAACAGCGGGTGACAGGACAGATGCATGGATCTGTTCTTTTTCGAAAACGGTTTGCAAAGCCCTGCTATCTAGAACAGTATGGTAATCGATGCAGACCAGCGTTCCACCATTCAGTAGAGACGCATATATCTCCCAAGCGGAGGCGTCAAAGGCTAGGTTTGATAGGTGTGCAACGTTTGCTGCAGGAGGGAGCAGTTCAACGATGTTACTCTTCTTGACCAGTCTGATAACATTCCTGTGCTCCACCATAACACCTTTGGGTGCACCAGTCGACCCGGAGGTGAAGATGGCGTAAGCAAGGCTAGTCGCTGATGGTCTCGCACTCGGTTGTGAACCACTTTCGCCATGGAGCATGGTTTCGATCGGCACCAAGTCCATGTTAGGAACAGAGAGATCTGGAGATCTTGTATTGGTGCCAACAAGTACGAGCTTCATCCCTGAGGCTGCTGCAAGAATTGATTCGGTACGACCAGTAGGCACATTAGTATCGAGGGGAAGGTATGCCAGCCCTGCCTTGAGGATACCGAGGAAGGCAGCAATTGTTTCACACGACCGAGGAGCGTAGACGCCAACGATACCGTCAGCCGGGAGCTTGCCCTCCAACCAACATGCGATTTTGTTCGACTGCTGGTTGAGTTCCCAGAAGGTTAGCTGAGACGACGCGTCTTTAACCGCTACGCGCGTCGGGAATAATAAAACTTGTTCTTGGAATACCTGGACGATACTAGAGTCACGGGGGTAGTTAGTTCTCTTGATATCAAGCAAGCCCTTACCTCGAAGCTTGGAGATTTCATCAGTCAGTGGCAGAACAGAGACGCGTTTCTCTGGGCTTTCCATTCCCCTTCGTAAGATCTCATAGAAGTTGCCAAGCATGGCTTGCATGGTTTCCATCTCGAAAAGATCAGTAGCGAAAAGGAGGTTACCGGAGAACTTCCCATCCTCCTGGTGCATGTGGAACTCTACATCAAATCGAGTAGCTACCGCAGGCTCGAGAGACTCTTGACGAAGACCTCCAAGACGTAGTTTTCCGAGATCATGCTGCGCATGAAGTGCAAACATGACCTGCACAAGAGGGTTTCGGGAAGTGTCTCTCGAGCCTGGCAGTAACGTCGACACCAGTCTCTCGAAGGGAACCTGAATACATGGTTAGAACTGTGAGATTCAGGTACTGCGATGCCGGGAGCCATGGATTCATTGGATGAAATTGAGTCAGCTATTCACTAAATGACGGAGAGCAGGAAGAATTTCTACGTTTTGTGTATGTGCGTGGATATTCACGATGATTTGTCTGATGTTCGGGTGGATGGTGAAATGCGGGTGGGGCTTTGTGAGCTGAAAGGCTTTCACGTGACGTTCAAAAGGATGCAAACAACTCACATCTTGGTTCGCGAAAGCATCTGTAGAGGTTTCCTTTACTTGAGCAACTAAGCTCTGGAAAGTTTCATCCTCTTCCACAGTTACACGCATGCATTGTGTGTTCACAAAGAATCCGACGATAGGCTCCAGCTCAGGCTGGTTGCGATTGGCACTGGGAGTGCCAATTGTAGCATCACCAGCACCACTCATGCGGAAGTGGGTGGCACGGAAAGCAGCCAACAATGTGATGTACGGCGTGACTTGGTTCGCGCGGCAAAACTCGCGCAGTTTCTGGTACAGCGTGCCCTCCACGGTCACCGGGATAGAACCGCCTTTGCCCGAGAGGATAGAAGGTCTCGGTTTGTCGGTAAGGAATTCGGCGGGTGAGCTGTCAGCGAGCTGAAGGCTCCAGTAACGCAATTGCTTTTGAACCTCTGTCTGTAGCTGTCTATCTTCCTGCTGCCAGACGGAGAAGTCGCGATACTGGATGGGAAGAGGCGCGAGGGTGGTTAGAGGATCAACGCCCTGGCAAGCTGCTTCATAAAACTGGTCAAGCTCGCGGGTGAGGACGTCAACAGACCAACCGTCAGCGATAATGTGGTGGAGAACGATGGACAAGACATGATCGTCAGGACCCAAGCGGAAGAGGGTGACTCGCCATCCCAACTCGGAAGCTAAGTTGAAAGACGCAGTCTGTTCATCGTGAAGATCTTGCATAAAGCTGTCGCCGCTTGTGGCAGACAGATCAACTAACTTGAGGATTTTCTGGCTGCATGGCTTGACAATTTGCATCCCTTCTCCGTCAGACTCTGTAAACACCGTACGGAGAGTCTCGTGTCGCTGCTCTAATGCGTGTAAAGCCGTGGTAAGCGCGGACACGTTCAGCGAGCCTCGCAATCTGACCGCGAATGGCACGTTGTACCACGAAGCTCCCATGTTCAGCTGATCCAGGAACCACAAGCGGCCTTGGGCGAAAGACTGCTTGACAGGGCCCTTATACTCGGATGGCATAATCGAGAGGCGCTGCGAGGATTCTGTGGTGGCCATCTTAAGCTTGAGCTGATTGAATGTCGGGTTCTGGAGTACGTCCCGGACAATCAATTTTATGCCGGCCGATCTCGCGCGGTTCACCAATTTGATAGCGGTGATAGAGTCTCCGCCAGCTTCGAAGAAGTCAGCGTTAGCTTGGGTCGTGTGTGGCTCGAGCTGTAAGGTCTCATGCCATAGCTGACGGAGAATACTCTCGGGGTCTGTGGCAGATTCATGTCGCGATACTTCAGCGCCACCAGCCCTTTTCTGAAGTCCTTCTGATAATATTCGCGCTCCAATAGATCGGAGCTTCTTCCGGTCAGTCTTTCCAGTGGCAGTCATGGGACGGTCGAAAACGCGGATAAAATGAGACGGAATAGCGTAGGCCGCTAACTCTTGCTGAAGCTCTCTCTTCATATCCTTAACCGCCTGCGGTTCCATCGAGACGGGATCTTTTGCCCGTTCTGTGTTTTCAGCGCCGCCTACATTGGGCTGTTCGTCGACGATGAATGCGAATAGTACGACACTCTTGCTGCTACTTGCGCCTGGGCGCTTTACAGCCTCCACGACAGCTGTCAGCTGACTTGGCAATTGTGGTCGTATCTTTGACTCAATCTCGCCAAGCTCTATCCGCTGTCCGCGGATCTTGATTTGCGTGTCTTTGCGTCCCAAATAACGCAACGTACCATCTGACTCGTAACGAACCAGATCGCCTGTTTTGAAGAATGGCAGAGGATTGTCCCGATCAGCAGCTGGATACCAAGTGGGCACCTTGGTGAGGAAACTGGATGACTGCTCTGGCGTGGCTCCGAGGTATCCTTTACCCACTCCGATACTTTCTACGAGCAGCTCTCCAACACATCCGATCGGGATCAATTTATCTGGATCGCCCACTTCTGTCACCCAGTGGCGAGCCCCGGTGGGATGACCGATGTTGTGGATGTGGTGCCCTTCAGGCATGACTTCTGCAACACTGCAGATGGTGGCTGCCTCACTTTGTCCATAAGCATATCGTAACTGTACGCGATGGGCCCAGAGGTCTCTCGTCTCGGGAGAGATGGTTTCGCCGCCAAGTTGGAGCGTCTTCAAGTTGGGAACTTGTTCAGGGGATATCGCCCCAACGAACGAGGGTGTAAATAGCGCCCACGTTATACCCATCCGGTTGATATAACCAGCAATGTCATTCATTCGATCGTCATCAGATGGGAAACATACGCATCCTCCTTGCATCAAGGTGGACAGCATCTCAACCAAACTTGGGCCGAAAGCAAACGACGCGAACTGCAGGGCACGTGTGCCAAGCTTCAACTCGACGGCAGGCGCAAAAGAGGCAGAACATGTTACAAATCCCTGGTGGGTGATCCGGGCACCTTTGGGTTGTCCTGTGCTGCCCGAGGTGAACAGAATGTAGGCTATATCGTCTGGCGAAGGCGACGCAAGAACTTCTCGATCATAGTTTCCGCCTTCCAACGTGTCCAACAGACTATCCTCCAAACAAAGACAACTGGAAACGAGGTTTTTTAGTGCATCAACCTGGCGAGTTGATGTGAGTGCAAACGTTGCTGATGTCTGGTGACAAATCTGTGCCATTCTGGCTGGTGGGAGTCCAGGGTCAATCAAGGTGAAGGCCTTGCCTGCTTTAAGCACAGCTAGGATTGCGACCAGCACCCATTTCGACTTGTCGAAGCATAGAGGCACAATAGGTCCCACATCATGTTTTGCAGAGAGTACGTGGCTCGCGAGACGAGAAGACAGCCGCTCCAAGTCTTCGTAAGACCAGGTCCCGTCCCAAGCACATACAGCGTCCTCTCGCGGCATTAGGGACGCTCTCTGGGAGATTACATCGTGGATGCAGACCGCCTGTGTTTCAGGCTGAACCCTATTCCACTTCATGATCTCCGCCAAGTCTTCTTGCGGAAGCACATCCAGATCTCGCAGAGGAACTTGGGTGTCAGCAAGATAGCACTGTCGGATCAGGCCGCCTAGCTGTCGCAGGAATCGAGCCGTCTGTTTGGGATCGATCACCCGCGAATCATAGTGGGCATGTATCCTCCCCGAGCCATGCCTCATCTGACAACTCAACAGAAGAGCACCGTTGGTGTATGGGAGTATGGCGTTTGAGGCTTTGACAAATTGATGAAGGCGTGAGACGGGTGCATCGAGGTCCTCGCCTTCGATTACGTCCAGCACTGTCTGAAATTTGAGGTCCTCCACTGATACATTGCCAGATGGCGGTATCATCGGAGTCACATTCTCAAACGCACTAGAAAGAGGCTGGTCTTGAGGGCACCGCACGAGCAATGGTGCCACAACCCGAGGACCGTTTTCTCCTGTTTCCCCCGCGAGAGAGGATGGTCGCTGGTAGAAGGTCCCGAACAGGGCCACCGGGGAGTCCGTGTATCGGCATAGCAGCATGGCTAATGCAACACGACAGATAGCCTCTTTGTCCTGCATGTGTTGGCCCGTGGTGGGAAGGGGGAAACTGAATTCGATCTGTGCTTCGGGGCGGATGGTTGTTTGATTCGGAGACAATGCTGGAAATACTTGTCCAGCTACCTCCTCGTCTCTCTCTTCCTTTTGTTCATTACCGTTGGAGTCTGCAAAGTTTGCGCTTCCATTGCTGACATTGGCCGGCTCTCCGCTCGCTGAAGCGTTGGTGCCATCATAGGCTGCCAGAACTTTTCGAAGTGTATGGTACTGCATGGTTTGATCCACAAGCAGGTGACTGAATGTCCAAACCAGATACCTCTTGGAGGACGTCTCTAGCAGGGCATACCGATTGCACGGGGACCCATCCTCCTCCGCCGCAGTCTCTTCATTTTTAATGGTTTCGCTCAACTCTTCCGAATATGTCGTCCACGTGAAGCAATTGGAAATGGTAACCTGGTGCTGTGTTCGCGGGTTCAGTGGCACTACCCGGGTCCGGAGCGCTGGGGTCTGATAGACAACCTCCCTCCAGGAACTGGCCAGACGGTCGAGGTTCACATCGAGGGGGATGTCGTACACAACATGGCCGATGTGGCTTTTCTGGATATAGCTCAGGCGCTGGAGTGCGCCGCGTTGGAAAGTCGTGCATGGCGTAACGGTTTCAATGGTAGTCAACTCTGTGTTACAAAGTCGACTGGCTTGCCGCCGCAACGTGTCGAGGTCATTGGTATCAGATACCAAGCCCTTGATGGCGTTCCTGGCAGTATTGTTTTTCGTCATTTCGCAATGCTAAGGTTTTATTCGAGTAGTATCTTTTGAGTAGTAACTCTAGGCAAAGTTTGAGACTTGTGGGAAAAAAAGTCGCAATTCATATGAAGTCAACTCACAAAGCTGGCATCACCTAATCGTTGAGAGAACATCTCTGCTGCCGAAGCAATCCCGGGACTTCGACTCGAATCGCAGCTTAGTACCGGGGTAGGGGTGAAAGTAGCACCAGCTAGGGGGGTGAGCTGTCTACCTTATTCCAACCCCCCGAACGGTACTTGCAGCGCGTGGGCCTGCCTTGGAGGAGGATTTTCCGTGCACGATGCATCCATCCATGTAAGCCTAGGTTGTTCCACTTATTCATCGGCGTTCCGAGTCGAGGAATCTACGGAGGCATCCCAAGCAATGATTATAACCGACAAAAACTACCTATCTAACCGATAAAGAAATATCTAACCGATGAGGAGTGCAATCGACTGCAGTAACTAAACTCGGTAACACTAAGTCTTACTCACACCTCAAACTATTTCCTTAAAACTGCCTTTAAAATAAGGCTCAAGGTGTAATAAAACGTTTAGGATAAAAAGTGTTATGATTTACTAGAGAAAGACCTATTGTCTTACAATTCATTCCATAGGAATTTTCAAAAGCTGGTTAAATTAAGTACGAACTGATATAAAACTCAAAATATTACTGGAATCTCTAATTGGAACTTTACGTTCGATAGTGATTGGTTGACTTACCTATAGCTTTATAATTATTACTTTGTTTAAGTTTCTATAGGGTATACGCGTATTATTACTAAAAAGTTGGCGTGACACAGACTTGTTTGTATTGAAGGTACCCAACACTTCAATTCTCTATGCAGTGTATCTATCAACACACATAATCTACCCACCCACCCAC